>CM044905.1:21954947-22184351 GCA_024500145.1 Gentiana dahurica var. dahurica
CAGTAGCATTTGCAAAACTATTGAGGAAACCACTCTCCATATTCGGAGACTATCGCACAACCCAAACTATATGGAAAAATTTAGCTCCCAGAAACAACTGGAGCAAATTCTTTTCCCTTACCCCGACTAAGGAGTGGATTTGTGACAATGTCAAGGCTGGCAGCAACAGAGAATAGCCCTACAGATTCCGTGAAATGGCTTACAGTCTATGGTATTGAAGGAGTCAAATATATCATGGATATAGCACTTGTTACCCACCGATTAGTGTTTTGCTTTCTATAATGGAAATTAGAGTTAGAAATATACGTTTGGCTTGGGGCTTGAATACCTTGTAAACTTGATGGTGGTGTTCCACTTTACTATTCAATAAAACAAAGCTCGTTTCTTAAAAAAAAGTTACTGTTATCTACTCTTCTTTCCTAATTCCTATTGCCGGCCAACCTACCGAACTGCAGAAAGGCGAGAATTTTTCGTATATAATTTTTTTTATTTATGATTTCTTATATTTATTCTTCAAAATTATTGCATTTGTTACTATGTATTTTAATACTTTTTTTGTTAAGCTTTACCCAGTCATTGTTGATCTTGCATTTTTGCCACTAGTTTGTCGTTGCTCCAGCGAAGTTGATATTATATATAGAGTTGTGATACCTAGTTGTGAATAAAATTTGATATCCATGGATATCCACAAACCCGTGGATATCCGTATTGGGGAGGGTATGCATTTGGAATTTTCTACGTACATGGGTAATGAGTAGGGTATGGGTAAGAAATTTTTTTGATGAGTAGGGTTTGGATATAGTCAAACCCGTACCCATTGCCATCCCGAAATGACACCCTTGATTTACTAATGGCACAATACTTTATAGGGGGGTGCCTTTACACCCCCAAATTACTTTCGGCACCCATTTAATGAATATTTTTTCGGACGAAAAAAACGTCGGTGACACCGGCGTTCCTTGTTGAACACCAACGTCATTGACGTTGGTGTGCAACAAGAAACGCCGGTTGGAATCGTGGACTGACGTTTTCTAAGTTTTAACACTTTTACAAAGGGGACGTCGGTGGTACTGGTGTTTCTTGTGGAGCACCAACGTCAGTGACACTGACGTTGGTGCTTCACAAGGAACACTAGTACCACTGACGTTCCTTATGTAAAAAATCACCGGGTGCCCAAAGTGAATTTTTGTGGTGCCGGGAGTAAGGGGTGTGCTAGTAGTAAATAGGGGGGGTGCCGATAGAACTCCCCTATTTTATATCAACTTCTTCTTTTACTACAATGCAACAAAAACCTGCTATTCCCCCTATAATACTCCACAAAATATTACAAGTTTCAATTTATTACAACTTAGTCCATAATTAATGTAAATACAAACTTCGCTTTTTTTCTTCACCTAACCAAAACACTAATTCATTTACCAGCCGCCACCAATCTCTCTCCCCCAACCACCACCTCATCTTCCTCCTCCCCCAACTGCCCCTTTCCCCTTCCCACTCTCGTGTTGTAAATCAACATCCTCCCCCACTATGTCCCTATCCGCGAATCTAGAAACGAGCGACCCTTTTCCAAATCTGAAAAATCGCGGCGTCTCTCCTCTTTTTAGCCACACACGAAGTTTGTGAATATGCGTGTGTCGATAATGAGCAAGGAATATCTTCAAATCGCGAAATGAAAAGAAGATTTTGAGACGGTTTGATTTCTCAGGTTTTAATGGCGGAAATAGATGATATATGAGATGATTGACAAATGGAAGGGTGGAAGGTGAGCTTAATGAAGGGTTAGGTGATAGGGTGGGTGGGGAAGATGGTGGTTATGGGTGTGTAAAGAAATGAATGAAGTTGATATGGGTTTATTTGTTATTTGTATAGATTAGTGGATTTAGTTGTTTTTTAGAAAAATTGTGGTGGCGTTAGTAATTTTAAGAAATTAATTGTGACCTTGAGTAATTTTTTGTTGTGTTGTTGTGCCCCAAGCAAATTGGGGTGTCAATATAATCTCTTCAATTCAATAAATGTTTATGTCACGTGAATACTAATTTTCAAAACGCATTAATAAATTTTTAAAAAACCAAAAAAGCATTAATAAAAATAATGATTAAAAAAACGCCGCGAATTAGTTCTCCTAGGTTTTGGCGGCGGATGTTTGGTCCATGGTAGTTTGTTTTCTGTTAATTGGACGGGTCGGTAGTAGTCGGATTTTTTGGGTCGTCATTCAGGTTTTTAGATTTGTTTAAGTCAAATTATGCTTTTGAAAAGGCTGACTTTCGGCTTCTGTTACCAAATCAAGTCTCTCTGATGATACATAATTTGGTAGAAACGGGGTTATCCCCATGTCTGATTTACTTCTTTGCTTCTGGTGGTGGTGTCCATCATTTAGGCCAGAGTTGATCCGAAATTTATCCGGCTGTCTTCTGACGATGGTCTGATCGTAATATGTTTCTTTTCTTTTAACAAAATCCTTTCGTTTCGGGGGAAGGGAAAGAAAAAAAAAAAAGCCACACTAATTTTCATAAGCATCAGACAATTACGTATTACTCCATTTACTAATGCTGACACAGAAACAAATGAGATCAGAAGATCAGCATCTCTTGATAGAAAATTACAAGCGATGCCGCCACTCGGTCCCAAACTAACTCGGCCCAAAGTTTCGTAACAAGCCCGAAGAATAACAATAATCCAATCATCTCTACAAAGTTTAGCTGTGAGAATTGATGTCATTAGTGGTCCTGAATCCTGAGCATATGCCTTGTATTGCAGTTTTTTTATTTTTTTTTAGCATGAAATAAATTGAGTTACTATTTTACAAACACAACTAAAATAAAAGGAATTAGTAATATATTTTTACCAGTAATTGCATTTGTTTTGAAATGCACTCCCAAACAGAGAGAGATGGAAATATGCTAAGGTAAGTACAATACTAAGTGGATTTTCCCCTCTTTAACATAAGAAAGTTCTGGAAATCACCTTTTGAAATGGCCAAATTTATCTTTGATTTCCGAATCCAACAGCAGCTTTCCTCCTCAGGCGACTTTCGACTTTTTCAGGGCTAGGCAATCCGGTTTTCTCCTCATACATCTTTTCCATGGCCTAAGCAATGGTACCAACGAAGATATACTTAAAAAGCAATACAATTTCTACAACCATTGGCAGTTGGCACCCAAAAAAAAAAGATTACCAGAAACAGAAAGCGACCAACATCATGTTAAGAAGATAGAGGAGAGATTTACACGACCACTACTCACCTGTAAATCTACAAGGATACTTTCAAGAACTTCCGCTGTCATTCTATCAAAGTAAAGAATCCCCTGCACAACCATTCATTCTAAGCATCAGCATGAAAACATTCAAGGGCATTTGAAGCCATAATTATAATAAGTAGTACTAATAAATAAAGGGGGAAAGGGGTTGGGGGTTCAGGGGTTGTAATGGTAATATCTGTAACAAAGCCTAATTTGTTATACCGGCAGGCAGCATGTGTTCCTTACTCATCTTATCTCACTGTTGACTAACTCCCCTCCTCACACACACACACACACACGGAGAGAAACACACACTTCTATGTCATCATTGTATGACCTTCCCGCGAAGTCGTAGCTATGGACAACTAACAATAAATAAAATAAGTCCCACATACCCCTGATACAAGAAATCAGAACTTTGACAAAGCCAGACATTCAAAGAAAACTCTAGTCCACTAGTTCACAAGAAGGCTGTCCAGGATTGCTTTATCAAGCAAGTCTAGAGACAATTATTCCACAGTTTGAACACTTGTAGACGTTTATCGTAATTCACTATGGTCCTAATTGCAACACAAAATCCAATGTACCAAGGACTAAAGATTTGTCAATCAAATATCTCATGCTAATCATTACATAGAAACCAAAGAGGAGAAACACTTCTTGAAAAATCTGTATCTGATGGATACAAATCAGAAAGAATCTACAGGTCAAAAGAAGCACAATAACCAGACTGTTTGATCACTTCCTACTAAAACATAGGCCTGTCATGGTTATCTGCCTTAGAAATACCCAACTACAGGACCAATATTGGAAATTTCTAAAAGGTAGCAGGTTGCGAGAGGCATTATCAATCAAGAGGGGACCTTTCATCAACATCAGAGATCAAACTCTGCCTATATTCCACCTTTGCCCTATCCCCACCCAATGCTCCATCAGGAAGAACTGCGCTTGGGTAGCAACCAAGGAACTGTCCCATTACCAGGCAGTGGTAACAACCGAAGAAAAGAAGGGAGGGCATAGTGTAAGATTCCAGATGAAGCCCTAATGGAAAGGTTATTGTGGAGCAGGATGGAACAAACTATGTACTGAACCAAATCCAAAGAGAGATTTCAAGAGCAATGCAACCCAAAAGTAAATTGACAAGGCATTTAACTAGACATATTCCAATTGGGGAGCCTTTTCATTACCTTATGTTTTTTACCAGAAGGGCTGAATAATAAAAGTAAATCAGTTCCGAGCAACTCACATGTTTTCATAGGAAATTGAAATTCTATTGCCCTGACTGACAACTCCGAATTCGCATAACAGAGCTAAAATGAAGAATGTGAACATCTTCCAGTCTTCTAGATTACAATTCTAAGATGACCTTCACGAGATTGATTAATGGTCGCTAAAAATTCAACCCAACTTTTTAGTGTTTATAGAGTAATAAACTTGGGTGCCTTTCTTCTCAATTATCTCAAAAGAAAATACCTGCAAGTGGTCAAATTCATGCTGGAACACCCTTGCAGGAAGTCCTGTCAAGTTCAACTCGAATTTCTCACCAGCAACATCTTGCGCATCAATCTTTACAGAATCTGGTCTCTGCATAACAACAGCATTGTGGACTTAAAAACAAAAAACACAAAAGAAACACACAAGTATGAAGAACAGTTTCTAAAGGTAAAGCCTACCAAAACATCCGCAAAGATCCCAGGAAAAGATAAGCAACCCTCATTATAGGGAACTATTCTTCTTGAATATCTGCTGACTCTGGGATTCACAAGAACGATCTCTTCACCTACACCTCGTTCCCCTGATGGATTAAACACCATAAGCTGAACATTAATCCCCACCTGGGGTGCCGAAAGTCCAATCCCATCAGTTCTGTTAACAAATTTTCACATTCCCAGTAAACACAAAACTGTCCAAAAACAACAACGACGATGGTGATGATGAGGATGAAGTAACTGCTGGACTAAAACAGAAGCATAGTTCACCTGTACATGACGTCGAACATTGCAGCAACTAAGTTATTCAAGTTGTCATCAAAATCAACAATCCTCTTATTATTTGCTCTCAATATTGGGTCTGGGTATTTCACAATCTTGAGAGGCGCCTCAAACATCAAATCCGCAGCTGGAAGAAACACAGGAAAATACATAGAAAAGAGTGAAAGTCGGCACATAATCAGGCTAGTTAACTATGCAAGAGAAGAAAGGCTTGTTTGACTCACAGGATGCGATTTCGTCTTTTTTGGACTTGGAAGACAAGCTTCGTGCAGCTTGCACAACAACCGCTGGGTTACGATGGACAAACGGAGTCGTGGAAAGGACATGGTTATTGGCGGAAATGAAACTGGAAAATTTGCAAAAGGCAAAAGGAAGAAAAGTAGAGCGGAGACGAAGACAAGGGAGAAGAACATGAGATAAGTGGGAAGAACCGAGCCAAGCTGCTCGAGCCATCTCTCCAACTCGCAAAATTCAGCCGCTTCCACAAGACAAATTCGTCTACCTTTGGGACCCACTGCCCTCTCAACCTTCTGCTTCAATTTTCCCTTCTATAATTCATTGGCATGGGTAGCTCTAGTGACCAAACTAAAAAAAAAAGACATCCAAATATCCTGTGGGAAAATTATGAAAAAGGATAAAAATAAAAAATTGAAAAAAAAACACTTTATGAAATAATAAAAAAAGACAATAATATTTGTATTTTAGTAAAAATGACAAAATATCTTATATTAAGACAATTTTATCACTCTATTAAAAAAAAACAACAAACAACAACATCTCACATGTATTTATAAGGGTATTTTTGTACTTTAAATATATAGTGTCATTTTTACTAATTTTAATAATTTTTTTGTTTTTTTCAACAACTCTCCATCTAAGCAAAATGAAGATAGCAGGAAGATGCAGAAACAAGTTTGCGGAAATGGTTTCTAGGAAAAGTAGACTGACATTTATTTAAAAAAGGTTTTGTTTTTTTGTTTTTTTGTTTTGTTTTGCCTTCAGTTTTTATTTTTAGATATTTAATTATTATTTATATGATAAAGTAAGAAAATGGTGGGCCAAGCTATGAGAGAGTGTGATAACACTGTTTCCGAGGTTAAATTTGGACTTCATGGACATCGTCTAATGAATTGGGATCGTCTGCTGTAAAGGGAGACTGCTGTGCTGTGAAGTAAAACAGCGTCGTTTGGACACAAACGATGTCATTTTGCTGTGTGTGTGTGTTTTTTTTTAAAGTCGTGATGTGCATAAATAATATCGCAACCTATGAGTCCCGGAAACAACCTATCTGGACCACCTAGTCGGATTAGGGCCGTGGCCGTAGTGTTCGCGACTCCAGGTAAGTCAGTCCCTGTCTAGAGCCCTCGAACCTATAGGATCATCAGAGGCTCGGGGGGGGCGACCCGCGACCCTAACAACAGATCCATAAGAGATCGCACAAGGCTTAAAGGGAAGCAGCTAAAGGCAAGGGCAAGGCAGGACGAAGAGGCAAGCGACCTTGTACATCGCGACCTACGCGACCACATAAGGCGTCACCAAGATAATTATCCCACTTGTCTAGATATTTAGTTTACTTAACTACTAAGATATCTTGTGCCTATCTGTCTTATTTAGCCCCTAAGCTTCCCTCCATCTATAAAAGGAAGGCCTGTGTAACCAAACAAAAAAATTTCTAATAGCAAAAAAAAGAGAACCATACTCTGCTCAAACTGTCTCTCCCAAACACTCATTCCCTCCGCCGTAGCACCGCCGGACACCACCGGCCTTATACACCATTAAACACATACAAACAAGCCAGATATCCAATCATACCAACACTGAGCCTCCGTGATAATAATCCGCATTATCTGTTGGCTCTGTTACCGGAAAACTTTCTTTCGAATAAACTCTCAGTCTCTCCGGCGTGGAGGTCTTTCGAAGTTCTAGCATAATGCGGAGTATAGGAGCATCACCCTCGTCGATACAAGGAGGCCAGCTGAGTTCTCTCACACATCAGCGCTCGTCTCGTCAAAAAGAGGGTAACTTTAGCGTAGCTTGTACGAAACTCATGAGTTAGCGTTTGAGAAATCACCTTTCTCGAAGTGTTTCTCGTTCAGGCTTGTGTTTTTAGTTGAGCTATCCCGGATTCAAGAAGCGTTACGCTCGTGTTTACCAGAAAACCCCCAAATCACCCTTACCATTATAAAAGCACTATTGATAAAAGGCCGTACAAATTTCTAGGGTTATTTGCGTTTGAATCATCACATTTTACCCCTGAGACTAGTTTTCCGGTCGCCACATCACCCGAACTATCACTATCTAAAAGATCTCCCTCCAACCCACTCAGAAATCCACCAAAAGATCTCTGACCAACAAACCCTAAAAGTCAAGGAAAGTACCAAGTGGTTAAGTGTGTCAGAGAGGAGCAGGTTGTCAGAAAGTCGGTAGCGACCCCATCAACAAGTCTTATCTCTGAGCCAAATCAGTTCGTTAACTCAGCACTGGCAGGAAGTAAGGGGTCTCCACTAACACCACAAACCCCGGCAAAGGGGGGAGTACAGCATTAGGCCCGCACTGAGGGCGTAGGTGAGACGTTCGACAATCCCACTACAGATTGGGACGGGTCGCAGAGAGAGGTCTTAGCCGCCGCCGACGCCCGAAATATCTTGAACCAGAAAACTAAATCAAAGGAGGCTATTGCGGCCTTAGATGAGGCTCGAAAAACAAAGGTCGCAGCCGGATACCTAGGCCACAGCGCAGTCAAGAGGTCACGTCAGAAAAGGTACCGGAATTCCCAGGTGATCTTAAGGTCGTGGAAATGAGGGAGTATGCGAAGTATGCCGAGACAATGTACTTAACCAACTCTCGACTGGTGGCTTTGGGCCGGGCACCATTGCCAGTCCGTGCTCTGAATCCACCTAGGGGCGAGGCCAATCCTGCGGTCCCAAATAAAGGCCGCCAAGGTCCACTCCAGAGGATAGAGGTGGAAGAGAGTGTGCAATCTTCGGGTCGCAGGGGGTGCAGGCATGACCAAGATATCGTTCAGACCTCGGCCCATCCTGATCGCGCAAATTTGAAAGAAAAAAGCAACGATAGAGGGTCCGCTTTGAAAAGGTTAGGTGAGAAGGACAGGCCCCCGGCCTTAAGTCGTCTCGGCCTCCCAGAAGGAGAGATACCCCCCCAGGAAAGAGGGGAGGAACGCAAAGGACGCCCGTGTAATCATAAGGGAAAAAAGATCTCATGAGGAATCGTAAAATCATGCGAGCTCAGAGAACAAGACCGAGCAAGCTGATGCTCAACCCCCGTCCAGGCCAAGGTTCGACCCCGGCCGAACAACTTGAGGTAATGAGAAAAGAGATCGCAGAGCTAAAGAGGTCGAGGCCCGCTGAGAAAGTCTCCCCGATCTCTGGGATCGATGTGCTCACCAAAAGAATCACTAAAACATTGCCCACCAGCAAGGAAAAGGTTAGCTACCCCAGTTATAATTATTACAATGGGAACTAATGTACAAATGATTCGCTCACCGCCTTCCAAGGTCGCATCACTTTAGCAATTCAGAATAAGTCCGTCTGGTGCATCGCTTTAGTCGGTAGCATGCAGGATAGGGCCGCCTCCTGGGTTCACGGGCTTCCTCGTGGGTCGGTTGAAAGCTGGGATGACTTGTCTGAAAAAATTGTAAAAGAATTTGAATCGGTGAGCCGACCGAAGAAAACGATCGAGGACCTATACGAGGTTCGCATGTGGGATCATGAGTCGGGAAAAGATTATTATGAGCGGTTTATCACGGTTTATGATCAAACAAGAACGACGATGCCATCATAACTTGCTTCCTCACTGGAATATCCAAAGGTCCGATGAAGACGGAGTTTAACCTGCGGCCACCCAAATCGGGCCTCAGAGAAATGCTGGAAAGAGCTAGAATGATAGGGGTGAGCGAGGCACCGTCTTCTGAGAAATCAAAGGCTAGGACAGTACAGCCTTTGCAGAAATAGGATCGCGGGGACGATCGCAGGAAAAAAAAGGGTAGGGACGAGAACCATAATCGCGACCTAAAAAGCCATACAAAAGTGAGGCTGACTTTGTGCCGCTCAACACCAAGGCATCCAAAATACTCTTTGAGATTCGCGGGCATTTTGAGAGACCTAGGCTTATGAAAGGCGACCCTGAGAATCGCGATAAGTCAAAATACTGCGACTACCATAAAGATCATGGGCACATTACTGATGAATGCTTCACTCGAGAAGAGAAATCGAAATATTAATCCGAGAAGGACCAATGGTTAAGTATAAGCGAGACGGGGATACCGGCCCCAGCAAAGGACAACAGCCTCGTGTTTATCAGAAGGAGGTCCAGTCATTCATGGAAACCTCCCTAGCAACAGTCAGCTGAAATCACAGATACACTCGATCAACACCCGCGGTTTCGAAAAATAGGTGGTCCTGGGAGAAAAAGAAAAAGGGATCATGTTCACTAAAAGCGAACTCACAACAGTGGAAGGTCCCATTAAGATTCCGATCATCCTCAAGATTGGAGTCAACGACCAACATGGCGTCAACAGAGTTATGGTCGACACTAGAGCGGGTCGAGACGTCATTTATTTTGACTGCCTCAAACAAATTGGGTTTGGCGAGGCCGAACTGAAGCCCTACCTCGGAGTACTGGAGGGTTTCACCAATGATACGGTTAGGGTCAAAGGCACAATCGACCTTAACATCACCGTCGGTGATTACGAGCTCTGTCGAACTGAGGTAATTACTTTTCTGGTCATCGATCTTCCCTCTTACTATAATATGATTCTGGGAATTCCGGCCATGAAGAAGTTCCAAATGGTAGTATATGTCCCGCATCAACGGGTCAAGTTTCATGTGGGAGACGAAATTGGGGTCGCCACTAGCCGGCCCGGATTTTTTCTCGAATATATGACAAAGAACAGGGTCGATTCCAAGCGACCTAGAGTAGAAGGGTTTAATATGGCCGCAAACCAGAACGCCATGATGAAGGAGATCTCAGATAAAGTTGTGGAGGTTGAGACAACTGCAAGTCCGGGATCAACCTGACTTTACAGCTGAGGACGAACTAGTCGAGGTCATTATAAATGACAAGTACCCCGACCAGAAGGTAAAGATTGGGTCGCAGACAACTGAAAAGGAAAGAGAGGAGTTGATTGAGCTCTTGAAAGGGAACATAGATGCCTTCGCCTGGGAGGTAACTGATATGATGGGTGTGGAGTCGAGGTCGCGCTTCACTATTTAAGCGTTGACCCCAATTTCAGGCCGATCCAACAAAGAGCGCGTCAATTCTTTGGAGAAAATGAAGTCGCAATAAAAAGTGAAGTCGAAAAGATCCTGGCTGCGGGCATAAAGGAGCTTCAGTATCCAACTTGGTTAGCAAACGTTGTAAAGGTGAAAAAGTATAACGGTAAGTGGCGGATGTGCGTCGACTTCACCGACCTGAGTAAATCCTTTCCAAAGGATCCTTATGCGTTACCACGAATCGATAAAATGGTAGACGGGATCGCGGGTTTTGAGATGCTGAGTTTTCTGGATGCCTATTCAGGCTATCATCAGTCAAAATGGCCAACGAGGATAAGGAGCTAACCGCCTTCAAGGCCGCTGGAGGACTCTACTACTATGAGATGATGCCGTTTGGAATGAAGAACGCCGGCTCAACGTATCAAAGGATGGTGAATCGGGTTTTTAGCTCGCAAATTGGCAAAAACATGGAGGCCTATATTGATGATATGGTCATGAAATCAAGTCGCCAGGATCACCTGGTGGACCTTTACGAAACCTTCGCCAACGTGAGAAAGCACTCAATGAAGCTAAACCCCGCAAAATGCACTTTTGGGGTCCAGGTAGGAAAAATTTTGGGCTTCATGGTGAGCCAAAGAGGATCGAAGCAAACCCTGAGAAGATATATGTTCTTATCAACATGAACTAGCCGAAAACGATCAAGGAGGTACAGAGGCTGAACGGGAGGATAATAGCTCTGGGAAGATTCATCTCAAAAACTGCGGAGAAAAGCCTACCATTCTTTAAAATCCTCAAAGGGAGCAAAACCTTTGCATAGACAAGGGAATGCTCGCAGGCCTTCACGGAGCTCAAACTTTACCTTTCGAGCCCGCCGTTGCTGATCTCCTATGGTCGGAGATGTTTTGTTTCTGTATCTAGCGGCCTCAGATCGGGTTGTAGCCGCTGCACTTAACAAAGAGGACAGCACCCTTCAAAAGCCCGTCTAATATGTCTCTAAGGCTCTCAGTCCAGTAGAGAGTCGCTATTTTAATATTGAAAAATTAGCCTACTGCGTTGTCATAGCCGCCCAAAAATCAAGGGCTTACTTTTCATCGCATACCATCATAGTGCTATCGGACGCTCCAATGCGCCAAGTCCTCCACAAGCCAGACTTATCTGGCCGCTTATTACGATGGGCAATCGAACTCACTGAATTTGACATTCAGTACGAGCCTCAGAAAGCTATCAAAGCTCAGGCCTTACCCGACTTTATAGCAGAGACAAGCTTTAATGAAGAACAGCCAGAGTGGTCCACGTCAAAATCAAGCGACGATATAATAGCGACCACAGAGGACGAGCCCCAGAGGCCAAGTCACTGTTGGCAGCCAATAGATCGGGATTTCACTGGGACATATTAACCTACCGGACCATTTCCTCAAAGCTGACCGATTCTCTACCATGATATGCACAAAGGCAGCGAGCGAAATGGTTGAAACCTTGGTCAAAACTCGCCTCCAAATAGTCGAAAAACTGATCAGAGCGCTTGTAGGCAGTAATGGCTGCAGGACCAGCTTTCTCGGTGGTCTTATTAGCAACAACAAGTTGCTCCTTTAAGCTCGCAATCTCCTCCTGCGCGGCCTTCATCCCTTCAGCATAGTTTTGAGCTTCATCATTCAGAATTGACACTTTCTGTTGTAGCTCAGCGTCCAGCTTAGCGCTCGCAAGCATGGCTTTCTTCATATGATCTACCTCGGCCAAAGCATCCGCATACTTGCCCTCAGCAGCGACCCTAGCCTTGTCTGAGGCCCCAAGGGCCGCAGTCGCTTTCCTGAGTTCGACCTTACGTTTCTCAGCGGCCTCTGTAGCCTTTTCTATGCGAGTTCCAAGATGGAAATGAGAAAAGAGGGTAAGCCTGCCAGAAAAGCAAAATTGAAAGAATACAAGACAAGAAAAAAAACTCACTATAGAGGCTGTGATTCCAAACTGGCCGGAAATATCCTTAAGCTCAGCGACCTTATCTTTGGCGGGGGCATCGTCTTGAACCACGACGCGAGCAGTGATCCCCCTACCAATCTCCATTTTAACTTCAGGCGGCGAATCCCATGCAAGACGGCCCCAAGGAATGACATCGGCAATTGCCTCCCTAATCTGGCTCGCCTTCGTCATATCAAGGCCTTGGATAAACTCAGCATCCAACCAAACGGCCACCTTCCCTTTGTAACCACGGGGCAGCGTTCCTGTTGGCAGCGCCCCATCTCCACGGCGTCCTCTTCAGTAGTCACTTCTGGCCGCAAGGATGGTTTATCAGTAGGTTGCATGTCGGGACGATCGAGCCTTTGTCAGCTCCACCAGCAGTCTTGGTTTTCTCGGTTCTAGATCACTTTGGGGCCTGAGGCTCTTTAGTAGGAACATCAACTTGCGATCTCTTTTGGGCCCCAGCTTCCTGTCTTGAGCCCGCACCAATGGGCGACGCTGATTGTTGCGTCTGAGTGGGATCATATGTCTCATCTATAATAGATGCATCCACGGTACGTGGTATTTTCCCTAAAACATGTTTCAGCGTCGCTGTCGAGTTTTGGCGGCCTCATCAGCAAGCCTTTGCCTCTGAGCTCGGCATTCATTCGCGTCCATGCCTACAAAAAGAGTTTATTAGAAAACAGGCCGAAAAGTGGAGCAAAACAATGAAGCATACAAACTGATAAAATAAAAAAGAAAGGAAAAAAGAAAAAAAAAGTTACAGCATTGTCTTCTCTTAGGATCGCCTCCGCATATAAAGCACTCGGATGGAAAACATTTACCCAAGTGGCAGTCTCCTATCCAGTCAGGGTGGCACTCCTCCGGTTCTATGGCGACTAAGGCAGGTGCCCGGCGAGGACCAACTATCCCCGCCCTGCTCGCATACGGTAGGGCCACATCAACAAGGTTGACCCAAGCCACATTTCTCAGGGACGCTTCGATCCCATCAGAGTTTATAAGAGACAAGAGCACTTTAACGAATCGATGCTCAAAAACTAGGGGCTCGCCAATTGAGAGAGTGGACTTTCCTTTACGTAGTGCGGCCTTGGGAAATGGCCAACCAACCTTGGATTCCACTTTAAACACACGTTCCTGCCATCTATGGATTTTATTGGGTAGCAAGAAAAGTAAGCGATGAGTCTTGGTCCTTAAAGATATCTGCCCCGGAAGGCCAGTCCCGCAGAACAGGTGGAATTGACCCAACAGAGTAAGGGTGGGCTCTTTCTTCATCGTCCGACACATAACGATGAAGGCCATAATCTGAATCGCGGCCCCAATCGCAAAGTCGCTGGGTAAAGCTCCCATAAGCTCGAAGATCTTAACAAAAAATGGGTCGAATGGGGGTCTAAACCCTGCATAGAAATGATTGAAATGAAGGATCAAGGTATCATCAGGACGACGAGCACAAATATAGTCCTCATGATCTCCGGGTTTGAACTTGTCCTCTTCCTTTGAATAATCAAACAAGGAAAATCTGCAAGTATCCGTATCAATCATGTATTGGCGTCGAAGGAACTTATTAAGATCGTCACTATCGCGAAGTTTGGCCCATTCTTCCTCCAAGGATTTCTCATACGCGGCCAGAAGAGCAAACTCTCTTAATGCCTCCGGATTATTGGGTTTAGGGTTTTTGCTTTCTCCAGTCATCGGTTTGGGGTCCCTTTTCTTCTTTGGTTTCTTAGGCAGCTCCCAGGCGAGCCTACGAGGTAAGGGCCCGTTTTCATCCTCGCTTGAGCCCATCAGATCTTGAAGAGCGGCGTCCTCAATATATACCACGTCCTCATCATGCGCGGCGGCCCCACTAATGCTAGGTTCGGCGGCCTGATCTTCAACATCAGACCCCCTGTCTCCCCCGGAGGCGCTGGTGCTAGTTCCTTCTCCCTAACTACGGGCGACCTTATTACGACTCTTTTTACGTCGGGGAGCAAGGCTGGCGATAAAGGGACCGATACCAAAGGGATCATCGTCTGGTGGAGGAGCGGCTTCCATATCGGCCAACTCATCGACCAGGTCATCTATGGCGACCACCTCAGGACTAGAAGGGTCGTCCTCCCCTTCGTCTAACGCATAATCAAACACCTCTTGATCCCCATCAGAGTCGCCCCCCAGAGAATACTCGGAATCGGACATCCTGCAAAACAAGAAGGAAATGCGGAGCTTTTAGTCACCTGGGATAATGAGGATTAAACCAAAGAGGTGATCGCACCCTACTGGACGCCTTTCCCTCCGTTTTCCTGGAGGAATGGGATACAAAGACAGAGGGAGATGCAGCAGAAATAGAATAGTCGGGGCAACAACAACAACATCAGTGGAGAAATCCCAATGTCCGAAAACCAAATGCTCAGGTACCTACCCAGAGAACATTCATCCTTGATAGCAAAAACATGCATATTTTATACCAAAACAAAAGCACCTACTAAAAAATCCCAATCTTTACCCCCTAAAAAAACAGCCTAAATCATGCATACATTGTCACTATACAGAACGAGTCTACAAAAATGGTCAAAAAATAAGAAGTAAAATAAAGAAAGAGGTTTAGAGGAGGAGGATTTACCTGTTCTTGCGGCGGGAGAAGTGTCGGAAACTGGAACAATAGGCCGGAAACCTCAAGTTCGTTGTCAAAATCTTCAAATCTTCACCACAATATCCTGAACCTGCTGCCGGAGTCTTTGAATTCCTCGCCGGAAGAACACTCACAGAAGAAACGCTCGAGTAATATAGAGGAAAAGCTAAGAAGAGAGAATAGGCGAAAAGTGTTGAGGGTTCTGAGGAGGGGAACCATATATAGGCAGGAGAAATCTGATCGTTCGGCCAAAGATCGACCCAATCAACGGCTCGGGCTCGGGCGGTTACTACGGATTTCGAAATTTGAAAACCGTAATCATTACAAGCGTCAATCAATGCCCACATATGCGATTACCAACAAGGCATCAATACCTATGTAATTACGGTTAACGAGGAGGCTGACGATAGCCACGATCCGACGGTTCAACTACCCCACTACTCATGTACAGATAGAGCGCCTCACCGAGAACGAGCTCGCCGTCAACAGGCCATCAGCAAATCACTTTGAGGCCGCCCGCTTGAATAGCACGGTCCTGAGTAAACAAGTCGCCACTTCAGACGACAAGGTCGCCATAGACCCAAATCACTTTGAGGCCGCCCGCTTGAACAGCACGGTCCTGAGTAAACAAGTCGCTTCAGACGACAAGGTCGCCATAAGACCCAAATCAGAACATAATCAGGGCATACACTTTACTCCACGCTTGACATTTCGTAAAACTATCCAAGACATGGAGTAGGGGGCCATTGATGTGCATAAATAATATCGCCACCTATGAGTCCCGGAAACAACCTATCTGGACCACCTAGTTGGATTATGGCCGTGGCCGTAGTGTTCGTGACTCCAGGTAAGTCAGGGTCACCTAAGTCAGGTCCCCGTCTAGATCCCTCGAACCTATAGGATCATCAGAGGCTCGGGAGGCCAACCTGCGACCCTAACAACAGATCCATAAGAGCTCGCACAAGGCTTAAAGGGAAGCAGCTAAAGGCAAGGGCAAGGCAGGACGAAGAGGCAAGCGACCTTGTACATCGCGACCTACGCGACCACATAAGGCTTCGCCAAGATAATTATCCCACTTGTCTAGATATTTAGTTTACTTAACTGCTAAGGTATCTTGTGCCTATCTGTTTTACTTAGCCCCTAAACTTCCCTCATTCTATATAATGAGGGCCTGTGTAACCAAACAAAAAAAATTCTAATAGCAAAAAAAGAGAACCGTACTCTGCTCAAACTGTCTCTCCCAAACACTCATTCCCTCCGCCGTAGCACCGCCGGACACCACCGGCCTAATACATCATTAAACACATACAAACAAGCCATATATCCAATCAACTACCACCGCTGAGCCTCCGTGACAATAATCCGCATTATCAAGTCGGACCCCAAACGGCGTCGCTTAGACTCAAAACGACGCCGTTCGACATCATAGCAGTGCCTGCTGTGTATTCATCACAGCAGAGGATCCGGGCTCATCGTCCAATGCTTCCATAAGATCGCAAAGCTGACGGGCGTAATGAATAGTTGCGGAAAAAGAGAGCTATTACGTCTAATTGTTAACTTTAGGCAGCTTCTATCGGCACCACGAAATGACTATCGGCACCCTTTAATTTATTATTTTTCATTCACTTTTCCACACCGCCTAATCATTCAAGGCACCACCTGAAATAATAACTTTTAAAAACTGTATGCTTTAGTCCTTCATGTTGTAAAATTAAACAATTTAGTCCCTAATGTTTAACTTTTACCCCTCCACTTTTTAAAAATCATTTACTTCCCCTCCATCTTCTAACTTCACTGGAGTTCTCGTCGGAGAAGATAAAATTGAGCCAGAAAACCGCAAGTGAAGCTAAGAACAACACCACTTTGAACCAAATCATGTAAGTATCTTGTTTTGTTGCATTTCTAATGGAGTAATTTGTTCCATTGAAATGTGTATTTGTTGTTGGTTGAAATCGGAGGTTTTTAAGGTGTTTTCTTTCAACCGTCCGTTTTCTGATCGGAGGTTTGGGGAAGATGATCGGGTGCTTAAAACGTCAGTGACAGTGACGTTTTAATGTGGATAAAACATCAACACGGCTTATGTTTAAGTCATACAAGCCCACTAGGGTAACATGTTCCTTAGTCGGTGAGGGTGACATTTATCTCATACTCAGAACGTCGGAGTGGGGGACGTTCTAACTTAACGTCAACGTTGGTGACGTCTTAGACTATTACGAACGTCTTAAACATAAACTCATTAAGTTCTGGAGTCAAAAGCGTCGGGAGTAGTGACGTTTATTTTGTGGTTCCAACGTCAGAGTTGGTGGCGTTATAGAAGCAACAAAATATTCATTTTTGGACTACAAGACTTCACCAAGTCTGATGTTTATTATACATACGAACGTCGGTTGTATTGACGTTGGGTTGGATGCCAGACGAAAAATCCAATGGCCGATCGGAAAACTCTAAAAAACTTCATTTTCCCCTAATTAATGGTGTTTCACGCCATGGAATATGAATTCTGATTCCATTTTGCTTCCATACTGTTTGAAAATGATATTTGGGTGAAAAAGGTTGGAGTATATGAAATGAATTTTGATGACGAAGAATGTTGAAAAAAATGAAGATGAATTTTGATGATGAAGAAGGTTGAAGAAGATGAAAATGAATTTTGATGATGAAGAAACTTGAAGAGGATGAAGATGAAGATGGAGATGAATGTTGTTTTTAAATAATCAAAGGACTAAATTGTATTTTTTAAAAGTTATGGTATAAGGAGTAATTTTTTTTTATTTTTTTGGTTGTGCTTGAAGTAAAAATAATAATACAAATGATGGTGTCAAAAGCAATTTATAGGGTACCGGAAGTATTCAGGGTGCCACAAACGATTTCGTGGTGTCGATAGAACGCATCTTACTTTAATCTATTTTTTTTGGACGTTGTCAGTAAAGAGAGTCTAAAAACAAGCCATTACAGCCGCCCACTTCATTCAATAAATTATTATTTTTTAAGTGAAAGAATATAGTTTATACAGAGGAGATATTTTCCTCAAAATAGAAAGCCCCATCTT
Organism: Gentiana dahurica var. dahurica; assembly: GCA_024500145.1. Lineage (NCBI taxonomy): Eukaryota > Viridiplantae > Streptophyta > Magnoliopsida > Gentianales > Gentianaceae > Gentiana > Gentiana dahurica. Next base: position 21,973,016 of record CM044905.1, read on the forward strand.
ATAAGATTTTTATTGGGATTCTATTGGCACCTTCACTTTTACTTCCAGCGCCAATTATTTGATTATTATTTTTTGATTAAAAAAACGCCAGTGACACTAACGTTGATATTGAAAATCAATGTCAGTGACACTGAAAACTAACGCCAGTGACACTAACGTTGTTATTCAAAAACGAAAGTCAGTGGAAAGTCGGTGGGCTAACGTTTCTAAGTTGTGATACTTTTATAACGTAAACGTCGGTGCCACTGACTTTCGTTTTTGAATACCAACGTCGATGTCGGTTTTCAATAGCAACATCAGTGTCATTGACGTACCGCTCATAAAAAATCATAGGTGTGCCGGAGTAATTTTTTGTGATGCCGGGAGTAATAAGATGCCAGTAGTAGAAGTGGGGTGCCAAAAGAACCCTTTTTTTTGCATTCGTTTATTTTGTAGCTTACAATATTGATCATCTTCGCCATCTTTATAAACGTCTTTGTCTTCAATGATTTTGTGAATATATCAGCTAGAGAATAATCAGTTACAATATATCTTTCATGAATCAACTCTTCCATTGTAACATAAAGGTCTTGGATTAGACCATTTTAAGCCAAACGAGAACAACAGTCCAAGCTAAAAAAAACCCGGATTATTTATGATTCATTTAACGCTACCAGAAATAGATTTGGAGGTGTTACATTCATAAAGTGAAACTTCATATCTTTGTGCTTTGCTACAGCCATGAAGATTAGGTTCTTTGGTAGTTCAATAGTTGATTTATTATCACAATAAATCTTTGTTGGTTCACACACCGTCGATGACAAAAAAATCAAGAATGGGACAAAATTTGAAAATGATTCATCAACAAAAGTTTAGTGGTCCTGGATGTTCTTTATCCTCCACATGTATACAATTTGTGTTTTAGAGCAAGTATTTGATAGGGGGAAAGAAAAAAAAAAATCATTCTACCAAGCACCCATTTGTTTTTGAATCTTTGAGTTATGAGAAGACCTACTATTACCCTTGTCCTTGTACGTGTTCCTCTTACCATTAAAAGTCCTTTTTCCCCCTTGTGCTGCTTTAATAGCATGCTTTCTTTGTCTATTCAACCGCTTTTTCAGTTCAGTGTCTTCGTCGTCCTCCTCTTCTTCTTCTTCTTCCTCGTCATTTTGCTTTCCTTCATCTATAAGATGATCATGCTCTTCATCCTCCGTACCTTCCTTGCTTTTTACTTTTTCTGCACCATGGTCGACAACAACATCTTCTTCATCCCCATTTCCACTCTCCTCCTTCTCCACGATGCATAGAGACTCAAGCTCACCATTAACCTCACTGTACTGCTCGTCTTCGATTTCTTCCTCGTCTGAATCACTAGTCGGCCTAACACCGCCTTCTGTTAACTGCATACGTAAAAAGATTTAATGCACATATCCAACCATCAAGAAGATGATTAAACAACAGAAAGTGTACACGCATCAACAGTGATGACACAAGTATTCTAATAGACCACATACTACAACCAAACAATGTTGTTAATGCTTTTTACCAGATGCAATCTAGAAAGTGAAGTTTAGTTTTGACCAATTAATGCTTTTCAAGAAGTTGCGTACCAATGTGTTCCACCAAATCAAGGATCTTCTTGTGGAACTTAGGCTTGTACACAATGTAGGCGAAGATAACAATGAGTAGTGAAACAAGGGAAAAAAAAAAATACGAACCATAAGATCCCTATCTTCTAGAAGCTTTACTTATGGTTCCAGTAGAAAACAAAAAAGAAAAGATGCAGAAGGAAAGATAAATGCAGAGGAACGCAATGAACTGGGTTGGTGAAGATAAAAGAGGCGGTGACTCGGGACTCAAAAGAGAGGGAAGGTAGCAAATAGTGACATATATCACGAGGGGAGGTGCATATAGTGTCATAGATTGTGTTAACCCAATACATGACTTTTTTTCCCAGAGTTTGTCAGGACAAGGAAAACAACGTAATGTCTGCACTCTGCACTACTTCATCAGATTGTTGCCATCTACTAAGGTTACGGAATAAGGGATTATGCTTGCTTATTAATACAATGTACAAAATTACAATTTTTATACGTAAAGAGGTGAAGTAAAATGCAGTTACCTGCTCAAATCTTTCTTGATCCTTGTTAGTGAAGCCACTTGCAGCTAGTTCCTTGTCCAAGAGCCCAGCAACTTTCTTAATACTAGAAAGCAGAGGCCTACCTGCCTCATTTAGCTCCGCGTCATCAGTCTCATCTACATTGCCTTGGAAAGACAGGTTGAACCTAAATAAAAACCATAAAAATAACAATCAAGCAATTAATGAAGAAAATTTAAGGCAGTCAAGAGAATAATAATGTGCAAAAGAACCCACGTGACTTCCACTACATAAAGGAAGAGGAAGATCCCATGGTGAAATGAGATCAGACAAAATCATGTTATTCCTCTGGTAGGATTAAGGAATTTGGAAGGGGAAGTAAGGTATTTCACATCCAAGATCAAATAAGAGCGCAACATGTCAGCATATTCACTGAACAGAACACATTATCCAGGCAAAAGGAGAAAGCCTATGAGATACGTCATACAAAAATGTTCTAGCTTCTATTTCACGGTTTCTGTTCTCCTTTCAGAAACCAAAATTACTATGGGAAAAAAACTTTTAACAGACACAACTGTATTCACACAGTGTCAGCCAAAAGCCTAAACTCAGTCCTTGACTACAATTATGGAAGAACCAGAAGCATAAAAAGACAGGCTCTAACCGTAGCTGATATCCATTAGATATTGTTGGTCGAAAGTGTTGCACCAGCTTCATCACCAAATCCAGTTACATATATTGGATAATCAACTTATCAGGGGAGCACTTGATTACTAAAGCTTAGTCAAGGCTCGGACAAGTATGATTAAAATAAATGCTTGATAATAAGAATAAAACAAAGCAAGCTTGCTAGAATTCAATCCACTGAATCACTACCCTATGCATAGGGTCTGGATATATTCTAGCTTGGTTTTATGATGTTCATCAGTATACTTATTTTTCTGTAACAATTCTCTCAAACAGAGACTACCACACGCGCAAGGAAAAGAAAACGAACAGAAAGGTACTCCCCCCGTCCCAAATATGGGTCTTTTTAGAGTCATTTACACGGATTAATAAAGTGAATGGATTCATAATTTTTTAACAAAAAAGACTAAGTACCCTTAGACCATCATTTATGCAATAGTTATAAAGCAATGAAAAGTGGTTGGATTGACAAACAATTAGGAGTTGATGAAGAAAAATGTAATAAATGATCTACTGGTATCCTAAAAAGACTTATATTATGGGGCCCAAAAAAAGAGTCGAAAAGACCTATATTACGGGACGAAGAGAGTTGTACCGGTACATAGTCATTACAGGTTCTATATAACATGTGTCAGCACCCTTTAACACCATTGGTCATGGAGTATAACCCATTGATTGATATAGGTTCCACCATAATTATTGGTATAAAAATATGTTGTGACTCAATTGTTGTGGGTATAACACTACTCAATTTCTTTATACCTAAAGCGATGTATTTTTGATGTTTTTTAACAATACTTTTGATGTTTAATTAAAAAATTAATATGACTCCAATCCGTCCCTGTTATTGTGCCCCCGGTGAGCTTTATGGCTGGATCCACCACTGGTTCCAGCTCATATTTCTTTACAGGCCTGAACATTTACCTAACAAAAAGCAAAAGAGAAAGACGGGAAGAAGGGAGGGGGATAGAAAAAGGGAATAGATGGTCCTTGTAATTATCATTCAGTCTCTTAGTTCAAATGTTTCAACCATAAAGTTTGCAGGTAATGAATGTGGCATTCATAAAGAGCAGCCGTGGAGCAACAATACGAGTTATCGTCACATCACATTAGCTCATCGTTTGAACCATAGAATCAGGCACCTCTGTATAACGGAAGGCAGCATGCACCATGCGAGAAGAAAAGATAGTTCATATTGTAGCTTGGGACAGAGCCTTTATGGTAGCTAGATAGTATGAGTCACATTTTTAATTCATTCATAGATTAAGTAATGTTAATGAAAATTAAAATCTTTCCTTACAAGTCTGCACCCTCGAAAACTGTTTATAAGACTGCTAAAATTTGACCTGAAGAATTCCTTCTCTTTCCTGAACCCCAGAACTAAGCACCCTGTGTTTATTGCAAAGGATGAAAGGACTGCTCCTCTCTCAAAAGAAACAAATACTAGATTCGGATGGAAAGAAGACAATAGGTTCAGATAATTGCCTGTTCTATAACGGCCACTAACTTTCTTCTAGACTAGTAGAGTTTACCACTTCATCCTTGCAAATTACATAAACAATTAATGAAATGCTCTAGTGATCAATTTTCGAAAGGCATGCATAATAATGTGATAAACTCTAACATAAAGAACAGTACAAAATGCAATTAATGCAGATTATCTTTTGTTAAGATATATCATATCATCTCCGAATCTAACTTAAGCAAACATTAGAATGGTAATTCAATCATATGCCATATTGCCATCTCATGAACAAAATGCCCCTTTAGTGAGCAAATCTTGTATTGTTGGATAATGAAGAATTAGTGTATTACACACTCAACTCCCAACTAAGCATTTTCCCACCAAGACCATGAACCATACTTCATAAAATACACAAATATCAGACACTAACCTCTTGCTGAAGAACTTGAAAATGCTATCGACATCACGATCAAAATACCTGAAGAAAATAATAAAATTGCCAGAAAACAGAACTGTCTTTCAAATTAGGCAGATAATGAGCTACTAGTTGAAATGCAATAAACATCTTTGGCGGAACACGCACATTTGGGCATTTGGATGTGATACAGACACCATTTGGGGGAAATCGATCATTGTGACCTTTTCATCATCATCAATCTACAATAAAGCGAGAAAAGATAAAATGAACAGATGAGTAATTATATTGGGAAAGCCAAAAAAACATCCAGTAAAGGTCAGAACACCATTGGTTCAAATATTTTATCCAGCGAATCTTCGTTAAATTGGACAAGGAAAGAAAAGTGAACACCATACGCAACTGTAACTCAACAAAAGGAACATACTAATCCATATAGTTCAATCATGACCACTTCATTTTTATTTGCTGAAGTAAACAATGAGACCAAGCACGAATAGTTGTAGAGCAATTTGTTAATGTTCACAAACTTTTAGAGTGGTTGGGAGAACTTAGTTGTAGAACCTTCAAATATACTGATTAAATTTTGTTTGGGATCAGATTATTATTCGTAAAGCAGCAATATCTGATTGCATCATATATAAATTTTTAGTTAATTTTCGTAAGGATTTCCATCCTTATTCGTATTAATTTTTTCATCAACAAAAGTTCTCTCAAAAGGCGAACAAGTGATATAGCATGAATTGTCAACATAAGGAGAATACCAGAATGTTGAACTCATTAAAGTCACAGTGAATAAGTCCATGCTCTGCAAGTCGAGTGACCAGACCAATAATTGTTTCAAAAACCATGTCTGGATGCTGCAGTTGTTTCACCTGCACACTGAAAGAAAGGCTGACGTGTATTAGCATTATAACCCCCCCTGTCCCAATCCTAAATTAGAATGGCTCAAAATCTGGTTCACAATAGCAACTTTAAACTTCTGACTTTGAAAATTTCCTTACAAATTACCAGCGCCTTAATAATGTCAGGCCACTCATAATGTGAATATGATGCAGTGGGTTAAGAAACTTGTTCTCGATAAGGATAAGAGTACGGTGGGAGTGTGGGGCGGAGGCGTCTACAGTGCTACTTGACATTGCACTCCCTCCGCCCCAAAATATAAGACCTTTTAGAGTTAGCATACAATATAAGAAAATGGAAGAATGTCGTATATTTTCCAGACAAAGGTCCAAAATATCGTTGACTATCATTACAACAATAGTTGTGAAGTAATGAAAAGTTATTGAGTTAATGATAATTAGGGGTAAGAGGAAGAAAAATGTAATAAATGCTCCATTGGTATCCTAAAAGGACTTATATTATGGGACAAAACCAAAAAGCCAAAAAGACACATATATTGAGAGAGTACTAGATGACTTCCCCTTTAAAAATGTGGGACAGCCAAAATACTACAATATGACTACTAACACAATAACACAGTACCAGAAAATCATACCTAAACCATTTTTATTAGATCTCACAGTCTCAGGATACTAAACCCGTTCTAAGCGTACTTAAACATTCTGTATTGTATGAGCTAGGAAATTTGAATATAGGTTTCAGACCCTCCCCTTTGGTTTTCTAGAACACTCTTCCTCTCGACTTTTATTAATAAAGGACTATACTTGGACCTTATTATACTGGTTGGGTGGGTGGGTTCGCCTTTATAGATCATTTGACTCCATTTCGCTCAGGGGCGGCTACACATATAAGCAAATGGGTCATCCGACCCGCTAAAAAAAATATTACAGTGGAAGTTTTTTTTTTAGTACACATTTTATATGTGTACCGACCTCCTTATTTTAATATATTGATCACTTTTGACCCGTATTGAACTATGATATATAAAATTAAACTTAGTAATTGTAAAATATGACAAATTTCCGACCCGTATCATTAAATTCCTGGAGCCGCCCCTGATTACGCTCTAGAATATATTCAGAACTTTTAGGTTTGGAAATAACACCGAGAAAAAAACAAAAAAGCGAAGGAAATTTTTTTATTTTCTGCAGAGTCCACCAACATGCAAGAAAGGGTGATGTTACGAATTGTTCTCAAGGGAGGTTTTTTTGGCACCATTGTCTGGGTCAGCTAGCATAGGAAAAAGAATTATCAGGGAAGTGCTTTGTGCTTACAGCGGGTAACCTTGGATGAGTGACATGACAACACAATGTCGATTGCATTCTATAGCCTGTGGAACAGCGAAACCGTGTTCTCCCAAAGCCTGGTCAGAATAAAAGCATTTATAATACTTATAAAAAGGCTAAAAAGGATAGATTCAGTCTTAATGGAACCAAAAACGTATAGAAGATGAAGGACCTTCATAAAGGAGAATTCTCTGAGAGCAGCAAGGCGAGACAAATATAACCAATTATAATTACTACGGTGCTTCAGATAATCACGCTTATTCTTGACTGCCCTAAAAGATTCTCTCCCAAGTCTGTGCAACTTCAACGCAAGAATCGTACCATCTTCCTGGGCAACCTCAAAAATATCTTCAAAAGAAACAGAAAAAGGTTTTTAGGTTGAAATACTTAATTCATCATAATTGCAAGAAATGGAAGACATAAAATTTACATAATTTCAAGAAAACGACACTTCTCACTCTCTGTGTATGTATTACCTGACTCCTTTCCAACACCAATTTTACGACCAACAGAAGTGATAACTCCCCTATTAACCAATGTCTTAATAGCAAGAAAATCATAACCAAGGTAAGTGAGGCGAAACCCGTCATCTACAAAAGGAAATGAAAAATAAAGCTGAGACAGGAGGATGATCCAAACTGAAACTCCAAAACAACTACAAAAAAAAGGCTGTACCAACAATCAGAGTAACTCACACTTAGATGAGTCATGGTGTACAAGCTTGTGCTTAAGTAGATTCTTCAATACTTTGTAAGTTCCTCCACGCCTATGTTGAATATAAAACGAAATTCTTAACCACTCATTAAGAGGCAATGATACAAATTTGTGAAAATAACAAGTTAAAAACTATATAAATTGCTCCATATTCATGTTGTGATTAAATTATTAAAAATAAAAAATATAAGAGTGGGTAAAACTAACTTGAGACGAGCGATGCTGTCAATTAGCTCACACGGCACAATCTCATGCTGAAGGCCAAGAACAAAATAAACTCATATTAATACTATCATCAAAACAATAAACACCGGCAAAAAAGAATTGTTCTTTATATTAGATTATCTCAATGATAAGCTTACATTGCGCATTCCCATTTCTACGGAAGTGAGAACTCTAAAGTCATCTTTGGAGAGGTATCGCAAGACATTAACGTCTAACTTCATACTTGTTATGAACCTGAATTTCCCCAAACTAATAAATATATACAGATTAAATAACAAGTGTTCAACCTTTCCGAAAGCAATAGAAGAGCCAATGAGTTTACTGGGCGGTGTGATTCACTTACTAGTCGTCGTCGTGCGTTGCGGAAGGACAAGATGAAGCCCCGAGTGGTCGGCGTCGAAGGGTTTAGTGCGGAGTAGCTGCCGCAACAAAAGGGTGACAAATTCTATTCTGCACTCTGCAGCGTGGAAGGGTTAACAAAATTGAAGGGTAAATATGTCAATTGCTATTTTAATTATTTTTTTATTTTTTTATTCTATTGGGTTTTTAGACAAGAACACGATATATACACATGAATTTTATTTAACTGGGACTCGAATCGAAACTTCTGGGTTAGAACATCCCCACCCACAATCAAAACATTTCGTTTTCCGTTTTAGTTACATTTCAATTTTATTATATGATCCCCGATAAACAATTTTCCTCTCCCATCACATATTTTAGCCTGAGAGAGAATGTTCTACTTTTCAACACATAAATTGACTCTAAAGGCCACTTGAAAAGTTGAGGCCTGGAAGGCGGAATTTACAAGTTGGGGGTACAATTCATGGACCATTGTGAGTTTGGAGACTGGAAAAGGAGGAATTTACAAGATTTTGGAGACTGGAAAATGGAGGAAAAGTTGAGTGTACAGTTCAGGGACCATTGTGATTTTAAAGCTATTTTAGCATCTCAAGTAATTATCAAATGCGGGAACATGATTCGAACCTGCAATCTTGGCATAGCGAGCCCCGGTGGGAGGCTCGCACAAAATTTCAGAAGGTTGATTGAAAGTGCTATTGTGGCCACTCTTATGTCTGATGACGATTTCAGGAATTATGTCATCCCGAGTCATTAATTTTTCCTCACCCTTTTACCTTGAGACCTGAATTTTTTCAGGAATTCTTCCGTTCCAACGGTTGTCGGGAAACATACCAACACAAATTGTATACTCGACACTCGACAGGATTCCTGGTTTTTATTTTATCATTAGGATTTATCTTGAAAGCTTCAACAACAATATTTCCACATATACGTTATTGTGTTCTCAACTTTGGATTAGCCATTAGTACCTGACAAACAAAACGTGTATTCACAAAAACACCTAAAGAGCTTTTCAAATTAATGTATGTAAAAGCAACCTTGTTTCAAGCAACTAAATAAGATTCATCACTTTGAGGAAGCACAATATCAAGTCTCATCATTGGCTTGTATCTTTCAGGGACACGACCACCTGCTTGCCTACAAACCTCAATTACTGCTGGTATCTTCCCATAGAATCTTTTAAGCCCAGATCTCATTGGAGGCCCTTTCGGTTCACGGACATGCCATACGTAATTCGGTGGAAACACTTCATCCACTGTTGCATCTTGCCATCCATGTTTTCCATCTCTCCATTGATGCTTGAATTCCCCGCAAAGCTTCACATTATGACCCCAAGGTCCTACGTGAACTTCTGAACAATACCCGCACGCCTTCACTGTATAATGCTTCATCAGTTTCCTTACACCCCATTTCACCTTTTCATGTGCATTTATGGTGTTCTGTGCAATCCTAGTTATCTCCCATTCTTCTGGACAAGAAAACCTCTCGAGAGCCCGATGTGTGTCCAGATCAACAATTGATGATGACCCTACTTCTTCAGACAATGGAAGTTTGGGTTCTTCTACATGCCCACCTATGTCAATCACTTTCTTTCCAATCATTCTGATCGGTTCAGTCCTCCTACGAGAAGGGTATTCAGGTAATTCAACACCAGCTTGAATGCATAGCTCAACAACTGCAGGAATCCTGTCATAGTCAAATCGAGTCTCGTGCTTGACACGCCTACCAAAGGGATCATACATATGGCATGATTCAATAGGGATAAGTACATCGTTGATGGAGCCCTTAACCCATGAATGGAAACTTTTGCGGTCCCCGCTGGTTGAGCCTTCGCAAGTTTGAATTTCATGACCTGATTGGGCCACATGGACTTCTGAGCACTCTCTGCAAGTAAAAAAAATAATATATGGCATTTCAGAAGAGGTCTAGGTAGATATGGTATAGCATGTGGGCACAAGGCCAATGACAAAATTACCTACAAGCCTGGACAGGAATAACATGCATCAACTGCGCGATCCCTTTAATCAGAATTTTCCAAGCTTCAAGGACTTCGTAAGCAACGGGGACTAATTCAGGAACAAGAATTCCATTCTTGGGTGGTTCAAGAGGCTTCTCTATTCCCATTTGGGCAAGTTTTTTGTCAGCTCTGGACGCTTCAAGAATTTTCTTCAGAGGTATTGGAAAGGGTTTCTTCTTTTTCTTAGGCAAAATTGGAGGAAGATCGACATTTTGAGATCCACCCTCAGGCTTCTTAGTACCATAACCTTGACCAAATCTTCTACCACTCTTATGATAGCAAATAATGCCTGACTGCAGATAAAACAAATGTATTTATTAGCTTGGGGGGCCAATTGCATGAGAACGCCTCCACGAAAGGGACAGAGGATTAAAAGCACAAGACAGAAGTACTTCAAATCAAACAATATCCTACGAGATGGTAACACGAGAAACCAGAGATCCAAGTTCTCCCACGAAAACCACAAGAAGTGCTACATGTATACATACTACTACCTTTAATGCATTTTACTTTTAATAGATGTCTTTCCAGTTAGAAGTTGAACTTAAAGGATAATAAGTTGCAAATTCATGAACTTCCCACAACATTAAATAGGCTTTTGAGGACAAAATTTACAGGCTGAATATAATCCCTGAGTGGACCAATAACCTAATCATTCCAATTCATCAAGTTACTCAGAGAAAGTAGTTAAACAATACGATATCAGTCATGAAATCCTTGTTGGTGAAATATTAACATAACAAATTCCAAAATAACACCTTTAAAAATAATTGTCTACATTTTTACTGGGAAAAGAAAAAAGCATCCCATTTTTTCGGGTATTTGAGCTTCAATAGTTCCATTAAGCTTAATGATTATATACCAAAAAAATGAGAGAAGCAAATTGCATCCAAATTGCTGTCATTAGATACAGAAACAACTCCAGAAAAAATACTTTTAAAAAAAAACCCAGCAAGAGATTACACCATAACAAAGAGAAAGAAACGCATACAAAAGTAAAGGCAAACACACAGGAAAAATAACCTTGATTCCTGAAGAATCGCCATTCCAAAGGTGTAGAGGCCGCTTACATTGTTTTAAGTGAGGACCTACAGACAATAAATTACAAGCAGATAATTATACGCAAAGAAAAATAATAGGGGAGGGGGGAATAATCTCAAAATGGAGAAAAGAAGAAAAAATTGTTAAGCAATCACCTTTTCTGGATGGAAAAGATGGACAAAAACCTACAGCAGGAAACTGCAGAAAAAGGGGCATTGATCTCGACGGAAAATCTTTGTCCTATTCCCTTGTTTACATGCTGCAAACATTCCAAGTAACCATCTGTCAAAACAAAAATCATAAAGTCCTTCCGAACTGTAGGTATGAGATCATCAAAACAATGGCTTTGAGGTAACACAATTGGAATAGAATCTATCCAACCAGGGAAAATAGTCTGAAGATTGACGACCGGGAATTCTAGAGACATTCTAGTGTAATACACAGGTTTCATTGTGTCAGACCAATCATACAGTAACACAGAGAAAATACACAAGAATATCACTCTTCAATATGTGCATACAAACGAGGACTCACTATCTAACAGCTTCCAGATGTCTTAAGTTTATCAAAGAGAGCCTTTGAGGGCAGCACATCAAACTTAATTGGGCACCAAATTGAGGGACACCACACTTTCAGATGCTATTCTATTTTAGGCACACACTGGTTTTTACATCTACTCATTGCACCACTATTTAATTACAAAATTGTCGTTTGTACCTAAGACACCATACTTGAAAATAAAAATTCCACTCTCATCAAATAACTACAATACAACCCATTAACTTTTGATTTTTACAAATTGACCCTCTACTCTAGACACCACATTTTTTCCCTCCAAAGCCATTATCACATGACAGAACTTCGAACTCCCCTCCCTTCCATCGCCCAAATTTTCTTCCTCACCAAAATATTTCATCTCATCATCTTCTTCATCACAAATCTCCTCCTCCTTCTTCCTTCATCTTCTTTTCAACCTATTTCATCTCCCTTTTACTCATATCACCATTATCATCATAGTCTTCTTTTTCTCTTTAAAAGTTCCATTTTTAGAAAGTTGTGATTACCATCATATTTTACTTTTAGGCATACATGAAATGGCCCATTCCAAAAATTCAAACTTTTCACATAAAAGCCCCAACAGTCGAAATACTTGGTCATAAACGAAGCTAGAAGGTAGAAGGTAGAAGGCACAAATCTTAAGCTAAAAAAGCAAAATCAACTGAAAAATTGAGATAACATGAGGAATTCAACACATATAGTTACAACTCAAACATGAATGTATAAGATTGGAGCTTTAAGCTCAAATTTCTCTCATACAAGTTCAGATTTATTACATGATCCGTCTAAGCTCAACTTCGACACAGAAGTTCAGATTTCTAAATGCAAGCTTCAAACAATAAGGATAAAAAGCACAGTTCTCTTTCAGAACATTAAAGGTACGATGTATGTATAATTAGGGAAACCCGTTATCCAAAACTCAAAGATATGATACTAAATCAATTACCTGAATAAGAATATGGATATTCGGTAACTCAAACAAATAAACGAAAAGATAATACAAAGCTCCAAAACCACAAAAATGGAGGTCCATGTTTTGTGTGCTATCAAATGATGAAACTTTGAGTGATTAAAGAGAGGTAAAATGCTTACAAAGAAAACGAAGAGCTGAGATATCGGCGACTATCAGAAAGAAAAAGTAGGAGACTGGCTGGCCGAGCCTGTGAAACGCCGGAGCAGTCGTTACCGTAGGTTGTCGACTGAGGAGGAGAAAAATGTTGTTTTAACCAGAAAAATTATTATTATTTATTATTATTATTATTAAAATTTATTAGGCAAAAACAGAGGCTTTGGCAAGACGGCTAGCGAGTACATTGTCAGTCATACTAAACCTGTAGCCACTTAAACCCTGATGCCAATATGGTTGGAGCACGCCGAACGTCTGCCCGGAGCAGAAATTTAACCACCGCGGACGGCGGAGATGATCGTCCAGTCCGTGATATTAGATCCAGCCAAAAACCTCCAAGTCGGGGTGGTGGCAGAGACCAAAGTCTCATCCGGATTCTTCATGTAAACATCAAAGCTTTGTTAGGGCTCGGTATAGTGGCCTTTTCGATTTCATTGTTTCTCATTTTTCGATTCGTAAGAAATGTTGAAGAGACCAAATTGCCTAGGGCTGTCACTCCGTTTCCTGCTCCAAAAGTCATGGATCTTCCCATGGTAAGCTTCGTGATTCGATGAATTACTAAACGGCTGTTAGCATGTTATCAAAGTTGTGTGCTAGGTGTAATTTGATTTTCATTTACTGTTTCAGTTCCAGGGGGAACACAAGGAGAGTTTGTATTGGGGAACTTACAGGCCAAATGTCTATTTTGGAGTTCGCGCAAGGTATCTACTCCTTTCTCCCATTAGGATATTAGAATTTGAAGTGCAGAAGTCAACTCTACATTAGGAAGTACGGTTATTGTTTAGTTATGGTAACAGAGGTTTTATACTTTTATACTCGTGTACAGTGGCCAAGTGCGTAGTCTGTAGTCAGATTTTCAATGCTTTGGGATTATAACTCTGATGAACATTGGTAGGACTCCGGAGTCACTAGTTGCTGGTTTGATGTGGGTTGGAGTCACAGATGGAAGATATTCTATGCGGCATGTATGCCAGGATTCAGATGGGCTTGAGAAATATGGATGGACTCAACATAACGGACGGGACTATGGACGCCAAGTTTTAGTTGACCATGGAATGACCTTGACAACAACTTTTCTTAAGTCCAAGGGGAGTGAGAGTGGTTATGGAGGTGATTGGGCTGCTCGCGTTGAAGTCAGCAACGACAAGTAATTTTGATTTCCTCTTCCCACATTAATGCCTTTTACAGATCCTGTGAGTATGTTGCTTTTGTAGAATAAAATTCAAAGATTTCATTTGAAAATATTCAAAAAGCAGTGCAACTGGTTCAAGTACTTGTCTTGCTTGCCGAAGTTCTATCTGTTGACTTGCTAAAACTTTGGACTTGTATATATCGTTTTCTAGTGCAACTGGTTCAAGTACTTGTCTTGCTTGCTAAAACTTTGTTACTCCTTCCTTAATATAGACTTTTTTTTTACTATTCTGACTTTGTAAATGTCCGGGTTCTGCTACTGTTAGGAGACAGTGTGTACTGTGTATGCTACTGTTAATTTCATGTGGTTTTGTATTTCTCGTGCATGGTGAATATCTGACTGCATATTAAGAAAATTATCATTCCTTTTGGGCCAAACGAAGAGGTTAAATATATCCCTTTTTTAATCCTCATTGATCTCTAGGGTCTACTAGACAACAATGCTTTGTGATTAAAATCTTGAAGCATTAAGCTATATTGTATATTATGTACTTTAGTAAATTCCTTCTTGTTAGCAGATCTGGGAATAGTGAGGATACGATGACGCCTATGCACTGGTTCTTTTACATAGCTGATGAAAGTGGACTTGCATTAAACTTGGGTGGACCGCCTATGGACACCCATGAAGATAGTATTCTAGCATCAGGTGTGCGGAGTGATGTCGGACATTGGCAGCTACAACTGAAATTAGAGGTACACTATTTAAAAAGAAATTCTTTTCTGAGTTCATAGTACTGTACACCTAGAGAAAAAAGAGAATAGGGTGCCACCTGAATGCCTCTAGCCTGTTGGTTGATTTTAGAGCTTTTCGTCAGGCAAAAAAGGTCACATTTTTTGTACTATAATTATGCCCTGAATTTTCTTATACTTATGTGGCTCAAATTGGAGTGAAATTTGAACAAAAGACGCATATACTTATTCATTTTGTAAGGTTGCTTCATTGTAATGCATCAATTTGAAGAAGTTGGATGCCACATGCAATTTTTGCAAGTTGGGCAGGCAATAAAGTATTGTTGCTGAAATATTGTATAGATTTTTGTTCAGTTTGGTTTGGCTCCTGTTACAATAAATGAAGTATTAATATCTAATATTAGAGTCCATCCACCATTGCAGTTTAGGGAGACTTGTGGTGAATACCTCGTTCCTGCTGCAGTTTAGAGATACCTCATGTGTTATGCTGATTTCTTTTATGCCAGTGATTGTAGTAGCCAACCTTATTTGGATATTAGTGCTAACGCATGCAACTATTTTTTGTAATATTTGTTTGAGTAATTAAATTTCTCCATGTATATCTTTCTTTGACAATTCATTTCAAACTACTTGTTCCTTTCAAATATCCATAAATTAAGATGGTAGAACTTTTTTCTTTAGTGGTTTATTATCAAAACTTATTTGATTTATGTCAATATTGGCAGGAAGAATTTGAATTTCACTATGCTGGGTTCAGAACACCAAACATTCATAATCTATCTGATCTAGTACAAGCAAATCTTGGAGTGGAGGTTCAATAAGTTTTTACCCCCTCCTTTTTCTTGTGTTTATTATTGCTTTTATGGAGATTTTTCCTTGTACCAATTGGCTTGGTCCTTTGGGGAATTCCTTCCCATTGTTATAGTTGTAATTTTTCATTTGATTTTCATTCTGATGGATTTGTTTTTCTTATCATTATAGGCAA
The DNA here is from genome assembly GCA_024500145.1 of Gentiana dahurica var. dahurica. Taxonomy (NCBI): domain Eukaryota; kingdom Viridiplantae; phylum Streptophyta; class Magnoliopsida; order Gentianales; family Gentianaceae; genus Gentiana; species Gentiana dahurica. The sequence goes on from CM044905.1 coordinate 21,988,759, forward strand.
GAAGATTGGGTCGCTTGCAGCTCTCAGATTCGTCTGAGGATTCTTCAAACATTTTGGTTTTTCAGGTTTGTACTAATCGGCGTGTAGTTGTTTTGCTTAAATTTTACTATAGTCAGATCTACCATTATTAATTGTTACTAAATTCTTCGCTATCTTTATCCTTTTGGGATTCAGTTTTCTGCTCGGACTGCTTTGAAGGCGGATATTATTTTCCTGTCTGGAAGCCTTCCACTAGATGCAAACATCCATGAGCGGGTTGCCAGCCTTTCAGGTGCTTCTTGTGTCTACTTTTCGATTAGTCTATGCAGACCATTTAGGAAGGATGCTTGTTACATATTGCAGCTTTAAGCCAGCTCGAAATATGACATTACATGATCGGGTTCGACATATCCAGCTACAAATTGAGGATTACAGTAATTTTTAAGTGAGGCAAAGTAGGTTTGGTGATGCATGGTTGAACAAACTAGAAAATCTGTTTGATTTGTGGGCTTTAACTGTACCTTGCAAGACCATTGGTATACCCTGGGTAGTGGGGACTATAAATTTTGGGCAGAACCCAACTAGTTTTTCCTAGGGTTGTGCGTGCTTCCCTGTTTTTATATATCCACATTCTACCCTGTAAAAAAGGTCTGAACTTCTTCTATAAATTAGCAGAAACAATTGTTCTTTACACAAGCTATGTATGAAGTTATCAAGTAGTTTTGTTTGTATGTTTTGTTGAGAAGCCTGCAACAGTAATCAGTTTTCTTCATGTTAGTCTTTCTTTGAGAATTTTCTTAGTGCAGAAATGAGTATTAGCTTTCTTTTCTTTGTTCTCTATTTATCAAATTTTCTTCACTTGTAGGTAATTCACTAGGCACTCGATTAAGTGAGAAGGAAAAAGATTTTGATGACAAATTTCAAGCACGCTTCAGTTTACCAGATAAGGTACATTAAATTTGCCTTTTTTTAATCTTTGTTTATTATTATCTTTTATCAATTTCGTATAGAGAACTATATGATAGACCATAAGATTTTTGTCCACTTGGAGTTGTAGGGAATCAGTTCAAGTGATTGAACATAAAGCTTCAGTATTTCTGAGAATAGGCTTTCCTAATAGACAGTGTGGACTGTTCTCTTGTTCAGACTACGCTGCACAAAGTCTGCATTTTTCTCATTCATTTTGACAATTCACCTCTGCTCTAAACCAACATAAATCATTTCTGGAACGCATTTCCAGCTAAGGAAGCAATTTTCACAGCATGACTCCGCTTTACATTTATACCAACTTATTGACACCTGCTATACATTTATAGCTTAGCCTTGGCTGTCTTATCAGGAGCTATCTGTTATTGCATTTTAAAGCCTCTGATAAATTACCATCTCACCTAAAAAGTTAAGTGGTTATGGAGTTGTGCAAGTAACATACCCCCTCACTGTGGACTTGCCAATACATGTACAAGAGTAGACATGTTGTAGCGAAGTAGCAGCACTAGTAGTAGTTTTTGTTGTAGCAGCAGTAGTAATATTTTCCCCCCTCCCTTTTAACAAATGGGGTAGCCAAGTTGACCTTGTGATATGATACTTATCATATCAAATAAAATTATAATCTTCTGAAGTGTAATTTGTACATGTGTACTTTGTAACACCTTAATATGGTCGTATTTTCAGGTTGATAATGAATCTGTCGCAGTTGGTAAGGTAGCTCTTGCAAATCTGCTGGGTGGAATTGGTTATTTTTATGGACAGTCCAAGATTTCTCTGCCGAGTGCATCTAGCGTAAGCTTCTTTCATTTATCCTTATCGGTTGTGTGATATAATGTGTTTTGGATGTAATTATAGTGTAGCATTTGTTGCCTGAATCTACATTCTTTGGTTTCTTGAATAGTTGTGCATGTAATCCTGCTTAATTATTTGCTGTTTATGACTGGTAAATTTTCTTCTGTTCCAGATTCGTACAGATTTATCTACTTTCTTTCTGCTGCTCAGCATTCTACGTTTGCATTTCAAATTGTCTTTTGTGTAGTCAATTTCTTGAGTATGGGGTCCTCATGCGATGGAACTCTTGTGTCTGATGTTGAATGTTTGTGGAAAAGGCTTTCATTGGGCTGTGATTTTATGCAGATAAAACACGCTGATAATTTTATGTTGTACTGGCCAGCTGAGCTGTATACAGCAGTTCCTAGCAGACCCTTTTTCCCCAGGGGATTTTTATGGGACGAAGGATTTCACCAACTACTAGTTTGGTGAGTAGTACTATTGAGTTCTGCAGCTCTGCTTTGAAATTTTGTGTTTTTGTAATAAATTGGCTGCATTTCATGTCCAACCTCAATGCTTTTTTATGTATAGGCTGCATTTTATGTCCAAGATCAATGTTTTTTTATACACTGGATGCATTTTATGCCCCACGTCTATGTATGTAGAGGTTTCTTTTCATTATTTTCCTTTTCTTATAGGCGTTGGGATGTTAACATTTGCTTGGACATCATTGGACATTGGCTAGATTTGATGAACATTGATGGATGGATTCCACGTGAACAAATATTGGGTGCTGAAGCATTAAGGTAAAAGTATACATTCTTTTTCTGCCTAGTTGCCAATTGGACCCTATCTTATTGAACAATATAATGGAATTTACAGTAAGGTTCCTCCAGAATTTGTTGTGCAGCATCCGACAAATGGAAATCCACCCACACTTTTCTTGGTTTTACGTGGTAAATTTTCTTTCTTTTTTATCTGTGTAAATTCTGTGTTACCTATTTTTGTGAACATTATAGCATCTTGGTTACTTGCTCCTATAGGGTTGTCTTAATATTTAGGATATGTTGCTCTTTCTAATCGGAAAGCAGCAAACTGCAGGCATGACATTCATAGTTGTTTCATGTTACTGAGATAGTTGTGAACGTGATCAGTGAGTTTATAGCATTGCTATTCAATCTTCTTGTAGAAACACAATTTCTTTTTTACTAATTCTGAATAACCTAGAACTATTAGGTGTTGGTCCTACTTCAATCGGATTAGTTGTCAATGTCTTTTGTATATAAACCTGTATTCAGGCCTTGAGTTTCCATAATCCTTATCTGACTTTGTTGTTTACAAGAATTCCACTTCATCTGAACGATGTTCAAGTTAATATCCTGCTACAGTTTTGTGATATGTTGCTCAGAGTATTTTGATGACTTACACTAATGAGCTGACTGCTTACTTCCATGAACTCACTTTGTGTAGATCTGATTTGTGCCTTGAACGGGAAGAAGTTTGCTGCAGCTGAAAGCAATAACATCTCTTTGTTCCTGGATCGAGCATTTGTTCGTCTTGAAGCCTGGTTTAAATGGTTCAATACTACCCAATCCGGTAAGAATAGGGATCCTTTAAATAAATAAAAAGGGATCCTCTACCTCAGTAAATTTGCTTTCATTACCACCCTTGACTTTAAGTATGGCAAGTGGAGTCTTTAGAAGTAAATATATGTTTGCTGATTGTGCATGCGTTTTTAAAGTTTTCTTTGGTAATATGACTGAGAGCTACAAACCCTAAATGGGAAGAAGTGATTTGCATTTGATACATGCCTACTGTTTCTCAGGCACAGTATCTCGGTTGTTAATTCAGTGAGCTATCCATGCATACTTTTTTGCTTTGAAAAATACTCGTAATATTTGGTGGGTGAAAGTATGCCTTTTTTAACCTAAATTTGTTTCCCATTTGTTGCAAACCTTAATGCAGTTATGCATATGACGTTTCTAATGTGCAGCAGCTGTCGTTTTGTTTTGCGTGTACTGTACATGTTAGTTGTGTCTTCGGTATTATCTGCAGTAATGAGATGTATTACATAGCTATTATTCTCTAAATGTTAATTGACCAGTTCTACTTTCTATATTTGTGTAGTAAACATTGTGAGTCTTGACATTTCTTCACAGGAACAAATCCCACTAGCTATTTTTGGCATGGAAGAGATGGCTCAACCAATCGTGAGCTTAATCCGAAGGTAATGTTCCGTGTTAAGTTGTTATTGAAGTCTGAAAATAACCGTTTAAAGCAATCTTTGTAATCCGTGTTTTGCAGAGCGTTAGTTATCCGTGTGTTTGTTTGTTGTATAAGTAACAATTATCTTTGTCTGCTTCCAGACTCTGTCTTCTGGATTCGATGATTATCCTCGTGCATCACACCCAAGTAAAGATGAGCGGCATATAGATCTCAGATGTTGGATGCATCTTGCAGCTGATTGCATGCACTCGATTTCCAGACTACTTAACAAGGAAAACGAACAGGGGCAGGTAATAGTTATGAAAGTGTCATGATAAATCGAGTTTTATGGAGTTTTTGCATGTGGTTGTTTCATATTATTTGATGAACTGATGCAGAGGTATGCCTTGACATCAAAGCTGCTCTCAGATTTTGATCGCTTAAATCTGGTATCTCTAATTTTCTTTACTTTTGTTCATTACTGTCGAAGCAGACGTCTGATTCCTTATCTTTTATCTTGCCATCGCAGCTTTTAGGCTTAAGCTTAAGTGTCCTGTTCTAAGATGCTTGATCAACTTTTTTTTTCATTTTTTTTTTCAGATGCACTTAGACAATGATTATGGAGCTTATTTTGATTTTGGGAATCACTCTGAGAAGGTGCTTTTTCTGTTTCTTGTGTGTGGTCACTATATCCTATTACTATTGCCGGACTATTTTGAGTCACATTTTTCTCCATGCTTTTAAGTTCACAATCTTCAAAATCATCTTAGATTTTACTCATTTTACTTGCCACAGTTTTCCCCATGCTTATAAGTTCACAATCTTCAAATTTGTGTATGAAAACTTGGCGAGAGCAGCCCTGCCTTGAGTTACTTCAAACTCTTAAAGATGGGCATAGCTACCTAGATTTTGGTTAGCTTTAACCGTTGTCTCCTGGGAAATCAAATGAATTTCAATTAGATTTAAAGAATCGGAAAAAAGAAGTATGAGGTTATTTACATTCTATGGTCGGCAGTATCACTTTCGTTTTCTTTATCCTTTTTAAATAACGAGTTGCATAAACGCTGTGAAGATTGGTTCTTTCACTGGGGAACTCTGAAAGGTTCCTTCACCATGGCTCTTTGAAGGTTGGTATAGCTTCTGCAACCTATCCAGCTCCTTTACTTGAGAGGTTGTTTAATTAACCTCACCTACATTTGCAGTAGGCGATATGAATTTATTCAACTTATAAATAGTTCAGCATGTAGGAAAGCCTCGTAGATGGCATGTCGTTTGCTGGTGGTATATCTCTAAGAATCAAAATGCATTTACTACACTCTCAGCATGTTTAACATCATTCATACCTTGAAAGCTCCCTCTTTCTATTTTTTATGCTTACAAGTTGTACCTCTTTTGATCCTAAACCAAATTCGATATTATAGGTTAGGTTAAATTGGCAAGTGAAGGTGGTCAACAATCACCCGAGTCGAGAGCTTATAAGGGAAGTGTTGGAGAAACCTGTGTTGAGATTGGTTCCTCATATTGGTTATATCAGCTTTTTCCCCTTTATGGGTAAGCTTATCCCACCAGTAAGTAAATGAGTCCCCTCTGTATCCTCATCTTTTCATTTCAGAAATCATTGCTCGTTTTCTAACTACATACTTTTATTTTTCCAGGAATCAAAAATATTAGAAAAGCAGCTTGATCTCATATCAAACAGGAGTATCTTGTGGACAGATTATGGACTCAGATCTCTGGCAAAAACAAGGTGAGGATGAATATTAACCTCTTTATCCCCGGATTCCCATCGGATTTGTCTTGCATGATTTTAATTCTAGAAAAAAAAAAAAAAAGTGTCTTTCATCGGTATTCCAAAAAATAAATGTGATTCAACTGTTTATTCAGTTCTATATACATGAAACGCAACACTGAGCATGATCCACCATATTGGAGGGGACCTGTTTGGATGAACATGAACTACTTGATTCTTTCAGCACTTGACCATTATTCGAAAGGTATGCCACCAACTGAAATTTGCTTTCTATAACACTCTTCTTAAGTAACTTGATGGGACTTGGATTTTGTAGTGGATGGACCATATAGGGAGAAGGCCAAGGATATCTACAGTGAACTGAGAATCAACTTGATCAGGTACAATATCCTTGAGATATTTTTTGTTGACTTTTGAGAGTAGGGGGGGAATAATAATAATAATGATAACGGGTGCAGGAATGTGGTAAGGAATTATAAAGAGACGGGCTATTTTTGGGAACAGTATGATCAGAAGAAGGGGAAAGGAAAGGGTGCACGCGTCTTTACTGGCTGGACAGCTCTGGTCCTGTTAATCATGGCAGAAGAGTATAACGCTTGTTAGAAAGACTGCTTTCAGCTTCCCACCCACCAGCTTTTGCGTTTTATTGGAATACTTCACTTTATATATACATACGGCAGCCGCTCAGATCAGTGCTGGGTCATACATTTTAGTTGTCTGACTCTGACATGTTAATCCTATTTATAAAACATGACGAAGGTGCCTCTTGCCCTTGTTAGAAAAAGCATGAGGGCGGGAAGGTAGGATCTTTTAGAGCAATTGCATCGGTTTATTTTAACAGGTTCTCTTTGTTACAGATTCAAATATTTCATACTTTCATTTTATAGAATAATAATGAAACCCCATTTTTGCGTGTATACAATTGCGTTCACCCTTTTTCAACCTTTTTAATGTCCGATTCTTGAGTGTTTGAAGTTAGATTTCAACATTCAGAAATAGACTCCATAATAGAGACTTTAAAAAGGCTGATTCAGTGTGGTGTAGTGGTCGAAGGGTTGGGGTGAAAATAAATGGGTCCACAATACTTGGCAAGCATGTGTGGTGATTCAACCATGAATGATTTCTGATGGATTTAAATGTGTACTTATTTTTTTAAGGTAGTATATTTACAGACTACGCATTGCAGGAGTTTTCATTTTTGGTAGTTTTGACAATGCACCTTATCAAGTGTGATCGAGTAATTATTAACCCTTTTGAAGTCTATATTTGCCCTATCAAGTACCTTATCCTGCCAGAACATTTTCCCCTGTTGGAAGCAAACGGTTGCAGTTGAATGAACATACATACATACATACAGACTTTTGAAAAAGTAGCAAATCCTCTTTCAATCAAAAGATCCTTAGCTAGGCAAACGGATGCAAATGATTCGTTCAATTTGCCACATGTGCATGTTCTTCTTCTTCGTAGCTAGGCATTATCTTTGACTTGTTTAATAAGATGATATACAGGTCTCTCTCTCTCTCTCTAACCAGACTACATAATAAGCATACTACTACTACTACTACTACTACATTGACAATGGAAAAACTTCAAAGATAATGCAGCAACTACTACTGCTACTACTACAATGCAGCAACCCATTCATTCGCAAAGGAAAAGCTTCCATTTCTAACCTCAGTTCTGTTAGGCATCACTTTTCAATTGACTTCAAAACAGCACAACTCACGCTTTGCTCATGGTCTGTCAAACACTGTTGAAATAAATGGACAAAGAAAATGGGATGGAAAAATGAGGGCTGCCTTAGGGTACACCCTTCTAATCCTCTGGCATATCTGTTGCTTCTTCCGCCATTATGATCTCCATGTCTCTTACATCGCGCTTAAAAACATTGCCAAGTCTACCTATAGCCTCCGTCTGCTGTTGTAGGACCTGTCTCCGATCCCAAAAAGAAATAAAGAAAAAAAAAAAGAGAATTGTTTTTAAACAATAAAGGATACAACAGCAGCAATCACTCAAAAATGCCTTGATGGTTGCATCAATGGTGTCACCCGCATTTGAGTGATGTATAAAGAATACAACTTTTGCATACCTCATGCATCTCAGTTAGACTCTGCTCATGTATTTTGATTGATCCAGGCAAATATACAGAACCACCGCCAAGCCCATTGGCTTGAACTCGAGAAATTGTCAACAGATTCTGAACTCTTCTAGAAAGTTCAGCTCCTGATCCTTTTAGCTGTCAATTTCATCATTTGCTAGTTAGTACTTAGTATTGTTCCAATATTACGTAAATTCATGAGGCAAGATGACTATTAACATTCTCCAACTCGGTTGTTCAGATGTTATCATCGAACACATGGTAAAGAAACATCAAAAAAATGAAATTCTAAACAAAAGTTGGTGAGTGTTTATTGATAGGGGAAGAAACTAGGTAGTAAAAAAAAGCATCTCAAACACACCAAAGAACAAGATTGAGAACCTGTCTAGTTATGGCAGCCAATTTTTCTGCCAATTCAGCTTCTCCCTTCGACAAAGGTAGCCGGCAGCCTTTGCCCTCCAATGCTTCAACAATTTTCATAACCTTCAAGGCCACATTAAACTATTAGCTTACTGAGGGCACAAACTTCACAAGGCTAATACAGCTAATGTATTAAGGCATATAAAAAAAATAATCCTTGAGGAAGTGAAGTTCTATGCAACCCCAACTAAGAATCTCAGGTGGAAGAACAGAGAATGAAAATTACGCCTCAAGCACCGACATCAACTGTAGAGCTTTCCTATAGTTTTTTTTTTCCCCTGACAGACTGGTAACAACAAAAGTAACGTGTGTGCAAGGATGATTTATGTAAAGTCAATCGTCAATCATAGAGGTGATTAACATCCCACCTTTAAAAGACGCCTTTGAAGGGCCTGCTCCTTCTGTTTCATTCTCTGAATCCGAGGCAAGGTGTCAGCTTGAACATGACACTGAAGCTGCACGCGATAAAGCAATTAGAAGCAATTACGTGAGCCCTAACTTAAAAAAATAAATTAAAAGGAAAAGAATGAAAAAATGAAAAAGGGTACCAGTTTCACGTTCCTCTGTGTCAAACGCAATCTCTCTGAATCATCATGTATGACTTCATCCTGTAGCTGCATGGACACGAAAAAAAGAACAAACAATGTTATGCTACCCCAAAGCAGACATGCATGACTAAGAATAACAACAAAAAACTCAAAAAGCAAGACCATGATGAGAAACACATAAATTAATAATCCAGGAAATCAAATCATGTTCAGAATTGAGTGTACTCATCCAAACACATGAAGCACAGCAAGTTGCAAAGTACATCTTAATGGAAATGGAAACAAAAAATCTTGCCTGGAACTATTTTAGGCAAGACCCCACAATACACAAAATTGCTCAGAAACCAGACAGCTTCAAAACCAATTAGATAGATTGAACAGCGATATGCACTCCACACATGAAATCAGATTACAAAGAAATTCCTCAACACAAGACAACCTACCATAAAACATCAAAAAAAACATCTGCCTAATTTCAATTTCAAATTTATAGCATTCCCATCTAGTGATACAAATGTTCCAGCATAGATAACTTCAACTTACAGGTTCTTTATGTCAGCAATTAGAATGTCAACAACCAGTTACTAACCAAATGTAACAACCAGACAGTAGAAAGCCGTGTTATTCCAAAAGGTGAAGTCATATATATGCCTCCCATTTTTGCCCAGTGCTAGTGTAAGCCTTTCATTAGATTCCCAGTTGCACATCATCTTTTTCCATCAGTGACATTCCACTTTTTCGTTGTCTTTTTCTTTTTTTTTGTGGGGGTGGGGGGTGGGTGGGGGTATATAGAACAACACGACCACATAATACCACAACTATTCCATAATCACTTGAACAGAGGAAAAGTGGATGAAAGTACATTTTCAACTATGTCTTTACTCATTTTTCCATTTTGAACTTGCCCAAGTGAAATTGTACTGAACATCTTTCCAGCCTATGGATGGTTTGAAAATTAAGAGAATGAAACTGATGTGATGTTCAACAAAAGTTCAACAATATGGAGCAATTGGCTACGGACAAACAACATTTCAGGCGGCTTGCTCTGACCAAGACTCCACTTATGAAACCACAAAACCTCATTCATAGAAGACCAACTAAAAGCCAAAGGTACCTTGAGGCGATTTGATAGATCTTTAAAGCCCTGAACAAGCTGGGGCCATAGACGTTCACGGTTAGAACTCTCCATGCCTTCAAGCTTTCCCATAGCCTCTGCCCACATTATCTGACAATTAAAATTATTAAATAACAATTTGGAACACAAAACATTGGAAGTAACAAGATTATTACTCAACCAAACCAAAACTTACATCAGATGCTCCAGCTGGCTTTACTGAACTGAGGTTCAGTGACACTGAACAACAAATGCTGCAAAACAAACAAAACACCTCAGGAAGTAAAGTCACCTACTCACTGACCCGCAGTATGAGATAAGACACGAGGATAAGCAACAAACATCATTTTCTTGTCAATCTCTGACTTTACCCTAAACTTATTGCTACCATACATTTCTTAACAATTAACATTTAGTAATTCTCAATCTTCGTGACTTCAAATAAAAAATATTGACAACTAGCCATCATTATGATTTTCTGAACTTCAAGTCCCAAGAGCTTATTAGTTGTAGTTAGCCTACCCAACAAAGACGGTACATGTAATTTGGAAATAATCAAAAGAACATGGGAAAAAAAGAAACTCAATCACACAATACCGGTAGAGAAAGCCAACCTTAAACGCATATTTAGGGTTTCCCTGATCTTCTCTGTAAGCGTCTACGATTGCCTAAAACAGGCCATGAACCAAGCGTCAAATAAAAAAGCATGTACAATTACAGGAGACAAGCTTTTACAACGTAATTAGGGTGTAGAAACGTATATCCACACCAAATTAAAGCCAACGGAAATTCGACTTACTTGAATGTCGCGATCGGCGAGAGAGAACGGAAGTGGAGCAACCGGTGCCATCTGAGTAGTCAATTGAACATTCCCAAAAGGCATTGACGGTGCCGGCGTTCCAAAGGGTTGACCAAAGGGAGAAGACTGCTGTGCTGGAGTGGCACCGAATGGTGTGGAGGTACCGAAAGCGCTGGAGCTCTGAGGAGTCTGAAAGAAAGAAGGCTGCTGTTGTTGCTGCTGTTGAGGTTGTGATTGTTGAGAAAAAGGAGTGGAGAAAAGCGAGGTTCCAAATCCGGTGCCGAACGAGGGAGTGGAAGGCGTGCCGAAGGCAGGTGATGAAGCCGGAGTGCCAAAAGCTGGAGTGGCAGAGGGAGCACCGAAAGCCGAAGACGGAGTGCCGAAGGTCGGAGTAGACGGTGTCCCAAATGCCGGGGTTGAGGAAGGGGTCCCGAAGAGGGAGGAGGAAGTCTGAGCTCCGAACATTTTTAGCTGCGCTGCAATTTTCCCACCGGCACTGCTGTAGGGCAATATGTTAACTCATTTCACAGCGAATTGCCGCCATTTCTTGCGAATCTTTGTGTTGTGTTTTTATTTTTTATAGAATCATTGTATTTTTATTTTTACATTTTTTTTTAGGGATGGAACCGTCACGACCGTCGTGCCATAATACACTATTACATCATTGATTTTAATGAACATGTATTAGAATCAAGATAAATGTTTGTCCCACAACAAAATAGCATAATACACTTTTACACTATTGATCTTAATAGGTCTTATATTATGATCAATGATACATTATGATCTTAATAGGTCTGAAATTATAGGTCTTAATGGGACATATATGAATCGATAAGTCTTACATTATGATCAACGATACAAAAATTTGTTGTGATACTTTACTTTATTCAGTTTGTTGTGTCATTATCAATACTCCAATCAATACTACATTGTTATCAAAGGTTAAAATATATGTTGCGTCATATGTTGTGGCTCAATTGTTGTGTCAGTAGCATTTTTTTCCCTATGGAAAAAAAGAATTAAAGGTTTGTTTGGATCGTAAAAAATTACAGATTCAATATTTATACTTTCTATTTGCAATATATTATTGATCGATTATTGATTTCATATCCTAAATTATTTGTTTTGTCTTGATCTTGATCATGCGTGTAAAATCTCTTCCCATAGTAAGGTTGTTTTAGTTTTTTCGAAATTTGTTTTCCATTTTTCTCTTTTAAGTTTTCTTTTCCTTTCAATTGCTGAAAAGTGACCTAGCTCTGAAAAATCTATAAAAAGAATTCCAAGAAGCTTCATAAAATTCGTGTTTTCGAGTTTTCAAAGAAAAGTCCTGCTTTCCTATCCAACCCCTCATGGCAACACCCACCCAGATTCTGTAGAGCTCGGTTTGATCGTTCTAGGTTCGTTTTGCATATCGAGTGGAGATAACGAAGCATGATTGGTTTCTAGCAGTAGTTTCGGTTTTAGATCCATCGTTTGAAGGTAAGATTATCGTTGTTTCTTGTTTAATTCATAACTTTGATCATGTATGAGTTAGAATCCGTAGTATCCAAGTAGGCTATTCTTTTGTTCGTAGATTTGCGTAGCTTTGAAGGATAATTGTTGTTTCGGTTCGTTTAAGAGGTAAGGAGTTCTTCTTATCGAAATGAACCGTTTTTTAATTAAAGTTTATGTTTATAATTCGTTCTGGTATTGTTTTCTGTTAAATTGCATGAAACTATACATGTTTATGTGTTTAAAGTAGATGTCATGAATCTATAAGCCATGAAGCAAGTCCGTGGGAAGAAGTCGACCCGTTTTCCCAACCAATCTCTTAGGAAAGTGCACAGCCAGAAACCCCATAACCGCTTGCTGGTCATTCTATGTCGTATACAATGTATTTATATTGTTATTTGGTTTTCTGCATATTTTCTGTAAACCGTTTCATGCAAGTGGAGACATGATGATAGTGTGGTGTTGTTATGGCTTTTGTATGATCATGTAGGATAGAATATGGCTTTAACATGAATTTATGTGCATTACATGCTCATACATGCCTTACGTATTTGCTCATGTATGCATAGTGAGATAATTGTTACTAGCAATGTATTGTACGGAGTGCAATAGGTTCTTAAGACTTGTGTCAAGGGTATGACCAACTGTATTAGCCATGTTGTTCTTCAGACAACGTATTGTATGGAGTACCTTGGGTCCTCAAGTCCCATGTTAGAGGTATGGGGTATGGTTGGGCATATTAGCCGTGTTGCAGACTGTGCCCTCAAGCTAAGTATTTTTTGGTGCTATGTAATGAAACATGAATATGAAAGGCAAGACAAGAACATGGATATGTTAAGTAAATAATTAATGTGAGTGAACAAGTATGTGCAAGAGGAATTGAATGTATTTGATAGGCATATATGTTTTCTATGCATTGTACAAAGTTGGTTTTAAAGTGATTTTCCTTATGTTTCAAGTTATGCTTTCAACTGTTTTGTAACTGGAAGAAGAAAATTCATGTCATTTCTCCCGCATTTGACAAATATGAATCTATCTTTTGATTGTCTTTCTCCTCAATAAGTTTATCCATGAGCTTTACTCATTTATTTGGATTAAGAAGATATGCACGTGCATGATGAGTTTGATGATGAGCTTGGAGAACAAGCTTAAGAGTGGAGCTATGAAGTTTCTTATGTTTTAGTCGTTTGTCTTTGAATAAGGCTTGAATACGGCTTGGATGCCAAGTAATTATAGTTGTTCCTTTTTGTTTAGACATGTTGGTAGTTTGGGATTTTAGTATGTATTTCCGTTATTTATGACAGTAGTTTGACAACAGTTGTATTCAGTTGAAGTTAGTTTCTTTGGAATACCCTGACGGTCTATCTCCCCAATTTTTGCTTGTTTCTTTCTTCCGTGCTTCTTTTTTATACTCCTATATGACATCAGACTTACGTGAGTTTTAGGGTTTCTTTAAAAGTCATGTGCCGAGCGTTCAATTTCCGGATAAGGATACGGTATCCGGGAGCGGGGCGTTACAATCCCAAACATTTATTTTTAGAGCATTGTTAATGGCACCACATATTGGAGAAATTTCGATTTTGCAGATGTCGAAATTTGTTTTCAACCTCTCCAAAATCGAGTTTTATGCATAAATTCGATTATGGAGATATCGAATTTTAGTGTGATGCTTCAAAAGTAAATTGATTCTAATGCCAATAATAGTGCCCTTGTTTTTAATGTTCTAAAATATTAGAAACATCACAAACGTCACAATTCAATTGATAAATCACAACCCCAAACTTCTCTTATATTCTATGCCCTCAACTTCAATATTTTGAGATATGTCAACATTGATTATCATTGACACTCTTCTTCTCATAATCCTAGTGAACTTCATCACCAATATTTCTCGACGAGTTCACATGTAAAATTTGACATCGCAACTAAACAACTATATAATACTCCTCCGTCCCAATTTGTTTTGGATTTATTCCATTTATGGCTATCCCAAAATAAGTCTCATAACTCTAATTAGACTCAAAGTTTTTTGCTTTAATTGCCTAAATTGCCCCAATGTACATATAAAATGAAAATGGTGCTACACATAAAAAGGATAAAAAGGTAAATTAGCCATGTTTTAAATGACCAGACAACCTATTAAATGATGTCTCCTTAAATATTTTGAGTTCCAAAATGTCTCAAACAAATTGGGACGATGGATTAGTTTTTTGTGTGTGGCGATGCTCAAAATCGTCACCAAGGAAATCGGGTTAAGGACCGGATACTCGGACCTTGTGGGGATATCCAATTACTATGAAAGGTGGATTTGTTGATGATGTATAGTTGGGCCATGGGGAATTGGTTGTCTATGTACCATTGTATTGTAAATGATCAAGCTATTGTAACGTAGTTCTAGAGATTGGAGGAGATGATCATTTTATAGGGCTCCCTCGTGGGGGAGTTGATTATGCCATCCTTGAAAACGTGGTCAATGGTCTGAGGCAGTTATGAGGGTGTTCATGGTGTAATCATGCCCCATATGCATAGATCATAGAACCGTTGTATGATCATGAGTTTAAGTCTTGTTGACTGTATAACCGTCGTCTAAGTTTGTCAAGACATATACTATACTGAGGTCGGGCCATGCCTAAGGTCTGATATAGTGTTAAGTTCGTTAGAACCACTTTACCTAAAAGATCCAAATTAAATTGCTGAGTGCCACATGAATGACTTGTGTCATACCAACATCAACGTGTTTGTTATTTATTTGTATAATCAAAGTTTGGAGACAGGGTTTGATGAGAGTCAACTTTACTATGCTCCGGTGCATGTTTTAACCCCCGTTTACAACTCTTTTGGCTCATTCTGGGTAGTTTTAGATCTATTATAGGGTAAAATCACATTGCACACTCACTTATAGGTGAACCATCACAAAGATGGGAATCCTCGGCATTTTTTTGGTGTTTTAGACCCTATTCGAGCCCTACCTTTCTTGCGGAGTTATGCTTGGTATGTATTTGGATGTTTTGATGCAGTATATCAGTGACTTGTGTGCCTGAGAGACAAGGCATGAGGTTTAGAGAGGCATAACCGAAGCCCGGGAATGGAAACGGATCAAATATAGTTGATGCTTTCGCCTTACATTGACTTTATCTGCAATTTGAACTGTTTTGGAGGCATTTTCTGGACTTTCTGTCTTCATGAAAGTTGTAGATATTAGAATGAGCTTTCCAACACAACTTAAATCACTCAAATCAGAGCTCTACACGCAAAGATATTGCCAATATACTGAATGCATGTCAAAGCTGAATATTAACACAGAAGGAATGTGCGCACATTCAGAAAGGTGTGTGCACATTGGATGGACAGGTTGTATTGTGTGCGCACACCAGGCGGAATGTGCGCACATTAGGCCGTTTCAAGCATAATTTTTGGAGCATATATATATCTTTTAGCACAGATTTTTAGACACTTTCCCTTTACTTTCTACACTTCATAATTCACACCTTGATCCCTAAATTGATCTCTAGGTCGAAATCCTTCTCCTCTTTCCCTTAGATTAATTTCTACACCTAATTTACTTAGATTAAGCTCAATTTAGCTTAGATTTTAGCTTCCCTTCCCTTAAGTTTTGCATTTTTGGATCATCTTCTTCACCAATTGACATGGGTGTTGTTGAAACTTGATGTAATCCGGATTTCTACGATTTTGGTAATTAATAGCATCTTTCTCTCTTTTTTATGGCTTTAATCTTTGTTTTGATTGTTATTTCTTGCTTTGAGATGAGTAGCTAGATATACCATAGTCAAATCATGTGAAAATTGAAGAAATCCTCCTCTAATTGATGAAATTGGGAATGGGTAATGCTTACTTGTTGTTATATTGATAAATTCATGTCTTAAAACTTGTTCTTAATGCTTGAATCAGCCTGTACACCTAGTT
Organism: Gentiana dahurica var. dahurica; assembly: GCA_024500145.1. NCBI lineage: Eukaryota > Viridiplantae > Streptophyta > Magnoliopsida > Gentianales > Gentianaceae > Gentiana > Gentiana dahurica. The sequence goes on from CM044905.1 coordinate 22,004,848, forward strand.
CATGAACTCACACACCACTTTTATAAATGTATGTTGCGAAGGGGTGTGGGAAAAAGGGTTTTAAGATCGTTATTTACAATTGACTGAGTTGTTTAGATCAATTGGGTAACGAGGTTAGTCGGTGTAAATCGAGCGGCTCTAGTTCTTAATCTTGTTTCGGTCAGTTAAATCCTTAAAGGCAGACTGTTGAACCGGGCAAAGGGTGTTTGATTGTTGCATGGCGTCTTACACTAGCTTAGGAGTTTGTACCCATGAACGAGTCGATATAAGCATTAGGATGGTTGGTTGGTAGTTTCCATTCCCAAGATAGTCAATTAGAGGGGTGAGAGTATTCGGTTGGATCATGATTTGGCTATGTTTCTTTCTCTCTTTAGTATCCTTAGTTTATATTTCGTTTTAGTGTAATTGAACTTAAAACATCGTGATTGACCTAAACTAATTCCGAAGACGGCTTTGATACTCGATTGATTCCTCGTGGGATACGACCTTGCTCACCTCTATAGTGCTTCCGACCCGGTACTCTGCCGGTTAAGATTGGTCGTTACTATTTTGGTCATCAAGTTTTCTGGCGCCGTTGCCGGGGAGGCCATTAACTCTCTTGAGGTCATTAACTCTCACTTTTCTATCCCTGAAGTACCCGAGGAGGCCGACTACAAAACCGTCCTTGAGGCTAAGAGACTTGGGGGGGTGGATCACCAAGAGGAAGGTAGGTTAGCCCTTTGTCCACAAGTCCCTTGGAACCTCAATAGCTCAGGTGTCCGGCTTGACATTAGTACCCCGGAGTGGCCGGTTGATTCGAGAGTCATTTCACGTTTTGTCCTTAGCCGTCTCCGTCCTCATGAGAACATCACCAACCTCAAGCTTCCCGACTTTGACCTAGTCAATGCCTTGCATAGCAACCTTCCAATCAATGTCGGTAAGGTTATTTACGAGTCTTTCAAGGATGTCCGTCACGACCGTTCTAGGAGCATTATCTTTCCACATCTCATTTGTGAGCTTGCCCATGGTGTCCAAGTCCGCGTTTATGATGATGATGAGACTGTTGGGAAGAAGTCGGGGTGGATTGTTAGAGAGAGTACCTTAGCACGTCCTCTCCGTGCACCCTCAGACACCCCTTCTTCCTCCAGGGCTCCTAGGCCACCCCGTAGCCGATCTTCTGCACCACCCACCTCCACTCTTTCCACCTTTGAGCGACACATGTATACTGCTGCCGCTGCACAGAGGGAGTGGGCGGAGGATCAGAGGCTCGTCCTGGCTGGTATTGTACAGGCCCTGCGAGTTTCTGGTGGCCCTTCTGTCCACGCTTTTCTCCGTGACCCTACTGCTTCTTTTGTCTATCCTGAAGAGCTGGATACATTCCTCATGCGGGCTGGTTTTACTGAGAGGGGAGCTAGGGAGGCTAGCACTCGTGAGGGCGGTGAGAGTGATGATGCTAGTGGTGATGGTTCAGGGGGTGGTGATGCTCGTGAGGGCGGTGAGGGTGATGATGCTAGTGGTGCCAGTTCAGAGGAGAGTTTTGTGGGGGTTTCAGAGTCTTCTGATGGTAGTTCTTCAGGGGGAGATGAGGAGGGTGCAGGCACATCCGTACAGGGTACAGAGGGCACAGATGTGGTGGTTAATGCACAAGCAGATTCAGTGACTGCTGAGGAGGGTCAGTCAGTTTCAGGAGTTGCTCCGACACAGGTTTCTGCTGCTCCAGAGTCCTCCACAGATCCAGCTTCAGAGCACTTGCTAGATGAGTTGACTCAGGACTAGGTCTAGAGCTTTATTGTTTTGCACAACTATTTTACGTTTAGACTAGTACTGAGTCTGTTTCTTTTGACTATTTTTTGGAGCTGTAAGCCCTTTAGGGCACTTGACTCTTTATTTCTTCTTCCTTTTGTTCTGTACTTGGATTGGTATCACTTTGGCCCGGTTTGGCCTTTATTTTATGCATGGATGGTTATTTTCGCTTTTACTATCTTTTCATCTCATGTGATCCGAGTATGGTACTGTTGGCTTCATATGATCATATATGTGACTTTGAGCTTTTTGATTATATCTCGATATCTGTTGCTTGCTTGTGGCACGGTGGCTGTTCCCCGTGCATGCGCTTTCTTGGTTTTCTCTCTTGGCTTTAGGTATTCGATGATGGAACTTCGTGGATATGTCTTATACACCATTTCGCGCCTTTCTACCGGGTTAAGCTAAGCATTCTTTCCTTTTTCATTCACACACTGAGGACAGTGTTGCATTTAAAGTGGGGGGTGGTAGGCTTAGCTATGTTACGCACTTCATTATCTTTTAGCCATTGTGTTGTATGCTTAGTGTTTGGTCACTTCTTGAGTAAAATTTGAGTATATTTCTAAAATTTTCCAAGGTTTTGATGTTACGTTCTTGTGTTGAGTCGTCACGTTGATAGGGTAAACGGTTTAGTAAATGTATGAATACATGCTACTTGACTTACTACCTTATCTTGGAAATGGGATTTTCACGCACGTATAGCTTCGATTTCATGAACCGCGGTAATTAGTGACCAATTATGGTAGACTTAGGCACAATTCGGCTACCTAGAACTCATACCATTAACTTCGAGACGAAATAGAAAGGCCGACCTTGGTAGAGTTTGGGACGATAGTTATGGCATTTCTTTGACCTAACTAGAGCCAAATAGCCATCCCTTGACATATTCCACAAGAACCCCTCTAAGCCTTGGTAGGATGGTTAGACCCTCATCCGACACTTAGTCATTCGTTTTTAGCCCGTAATTTCCCGAACCCCAAGCCTTATTTGTGGTCTACATTTCCTTGAACACCCTACGAGTTAAGCTTAATCATTTCATTTTTGATCACACTTGCTTAGGCAAGTGTGGGGTGGTAGAGGAGTGTGTATGTTGAGAGGAGTCGGTATTTTACGAGCTATTTCACGATTTGGAGGGTAGGAGCTCATTTTTATATAGTATATACGTGATGGCCTTTGACTCAACCTATTTAAATTATATAATGCAGCCTTCAAAGATTTGCCAAAAAAAAAAAAAAAGAAAAGAAAAGAAAAAAATCAAAAGAAAATGAAATCAATTAAAGAAAGCTTGCAATAAAAGTCAATAAAAGTGTAATAAATGTTGAGTCAAAGAAAGTCAAGTGTTTTAAGACTCGTGTTTTGATTTGTTATATGACGTTGGTGTTTGGGATGAGTCATTGGTATAGAAACATGGTTCTTATATGCTTTTGCCTCGTTACACTTGAGACATAGTGCGATATGGCAAATAATTTCATGGATCATGTTTCTAGTTTCATTTTGAGCTAGAGAAGGGCCTAGCTAGCTATGCTTTGTATTGTTACACCCCTTGATTAAGCTTGCTCGTTTTTTTGTCGCTTTCTTGTTTATTCCCGAAATGCTCTTCGGTTAGCACCGTCCCTCGCCTAACGTTACAACCGTGCAAGTCCTACTCGACCTTCCTTAGCCTCGGTTGGCCCCGATTAGTGGAGATGCTTATGAAGTATGAGCCTATGGTGTAGTCGTAATAACCAAGCATTCATATTCCAAGCCGGTAAAAATGGTAAATGTAGGAGAAGCTATTCACACACACACATCCCGTTTGCTTGATAATGTAGGGTTAAGTTGTATGCATTTACTCATTTGCTTGTCGGTTATCTTTGATATATGATTGGCTTGACCTACGCGTGTGACGTTGACTCTTTGGTTTCTTTTAAAACGCTCATTTTGCTCGAGGGCGAGCAAACGCTAAGTGGGGGGTGGTTGATGAGAGTCAACTTTACTATGCTCCGGTGCATGTTTTAACCCCGTTTACAACTCTTTTGGCTTATATTGGGTAGTTTTAGATCTATTATAGGGTAAAATCACATTGCACACTCACTTATAGGTGAACCATCACAAAGATGGGAATCCTCGGCATTTTTGGTGTTTTAGACCCTATTCGAGCCCTACCTTTCTTGCGGAGTTATGCTTGGTATGTATTTGGATGTTTTGATGCAGGATATAGGTGACTTATGAGCCCGGAAGACAAGGCATGAGGTTTAGAGAGGCATAACCGAAGCCGGGAATGGAAACGGATCAAATATAGTTGATGCTTTCGCCTTACATTGACTTTATCTTTAATTTGAACAGTTTTGGAGGCATTTTCTGGACTTTCTGTCTTCATAAAAGTTGTAGATAATTGAATGAGCTTTCCAACATAACTTAAATCACTCGAATCGGAGCTCTACACGCAAAGATATTGCCAAATTACTGAATGCCTGTCAAAGCTGAATATTAACACAGAAGGAATGTGCGCACATTCGGAAAGGTGTGTGCACATTGGATGGACAGGTTGTATTGTGTGCGCACACCATGCGGAATGTGCGCACATTAGGCCGCTTTCAAGCATAATTTTTGGAGCATATATATATCTTTTAGCACAGATTTTTAGACACTTTCCCTTTACTTTCTACACTTCATAATTCACACCTTGATCCCCAAATTCATCTCTAGGTCGAAATTCTTCTCCCTCACCTTTAGATTAATTCCTACACTAGATACTACTTAAATTTAGCATAATCTAGCATAGATTTCTACTCTACTTTTGGATTTCTTCATTTTGGATCTTCATCATCATCAATTGACAATGGGTGGTGTTGAAACTTGATGTAATCCGGATTTGCTGCGATTTTGGTAATTAATAGCATCTTTCTTCTTGTTTTATGGCTTCAATCCTTGTTTTGATTGTTATTTCTTGTTTTACTATGAGTAGCTAAACATATCATAGTCAAATCATGTGAAAATTGAAGAAATCCTCCTCTAATTGATGAAATTGGGAATGGGTAGTGCTTAATTGTTGTTGTATCGATAAATTCATGTCTTAAAACTTGTTCTTAATGCTTGAATTAGCTTGATCACCTAGTTCACGAACACACACACCACTTCTATAAATGTATGTTGCGAAGGGGTGTGGGAAAAGGGGTTTTAAGATCATTTCTTATAATCAACTGAGTTGTTTAGATTGATTAGGAGTGAGGTTCTATCGGTTGTGAAATCGGGCCACTCTAGCGCGTTAACCTTGTTTCGGTCAGTTAAATCTTTAAAGGCGGACTGTTGAACCGGGCAAAGGGTGTTTGATTGTTGCATGGCGTCTTAAACTAGCTTAGGAGTTTGCACCCATGAACGAGTCGATATAAGCATTAAGATGGTTGGTTGGTAGTTTCCATTCCCAAATAATCGATTAGAGGGGCGAAAGTATTCAATTGGATCGTGGTTTGGCTATGTCTCTCTCTTTATTTCTTGTTTAAATAGCGTTGTAGTATAATTGCCGTGAACAAACTTTGATTGACCTAAACTAAGTTGAGAAATGACTTTGGTACTCGATTGATTCCTCGAGGATACGACCTTGCTCACCTCTATAGTACTTCGGACCCGGTACTCTGCCGGTTAAGGTTGGTCGTTACTATTTTGGTCATCAGGGTTCGAACCCCACTTGGGGAAAAAAAGATCTGAGTTTGGATTTGCGTGAATATAAAATCAACAATCTATTATTACTTGGCGGGCACAAGGTGCATCGGTTTAGTGGTGAGCTAGACTATAATCCGGTATGGAGACCAGGGTTCGAACCCCACTTGGAGAGAAAAAAAAGATCGGAGTTTGGATTTGCGTGAATATAAAATCAACAATCTATTATTACTTTCCCTAAAAAACAATTTATTATTACTAGAGTAAGACAAAAAAAAAACCTTGGTGCTTGTTAGAAGATTTCAACCAAGTGGCTTTCCAAAGAGATAAAAAAAAAAGGAGGAAGGAGTGTGGGGGGATACAATAGAGTTAAATTTTGGTCTATGATCCAGCACTGTGAGCTACTAAAGGTGCCTTTTCAGGGGCCCAGATTCACCTAGGAAGGGACTACGTATGGAAATCAGAAGATCCATCAGAGACTAGATCAAGGATGGTGCAACACTACTTGGTTGGAAATGTTTGAGAGTGCCCTGATCAAGCATCTGCCCAGGGTGCACTCGGATCATAATCCGATCTTACTTGACACAGAATTCAGAGTCAATAAACATAAGAGGGAGCATAATTTCTTCTTTCAGAGAGCCTGGATGGAACATGCTGGTTTTGAGGATTTTGTCATTGATACTTGGGATGAAAGATTGAGTATGTTTGATATGGGTCAAAAGTTTGCTAAGGCATCCTCTTCCTGGAACCACATGTCTTTGGCCATATCTTCCACAAAAAGAAAAACTGCCTAGCCAGAATTCAGGGGATTGAGTACAGCCTGAACAACACTCCTTCTAGCTACCTATCCAATCTCCATGCCCAACTCAATGTGGAACTTGATGACATCTTAATGCAAGAAGAGATATACTGGCACCAGAGGTCCCAACTGAAGTGGTTAGTTGAGGGTGACAATAACTCCCACTTCTATCACTTAACTACCATTAAGAGGAAACAAAAAAGGAATATTAGTTGTCTTAATGTTGATCATGATAATTGGTTGTCTGATGTGTCTGCTTTGGAGAATATGGTCAGAGACTTTTATGTGGAGCTCTATAAAGCTGATCCTGTTGCTGCTGATCTCAGACCAGACCTATACTTACGTAGACTTTCTGACTCGGACATTCAACTGCTTAATAAGAAGATGTCTGAGAAGGAAGTGGAGGATGCCCTTTTTGAGATGAGGAACTATAGGGCACCGTGTCCTAATGGCATACCTGCGGATTTCTACAAGAAATGTTGGCCCACAGTCTGTATGAACCTTGTACCATTTGTTGTTAAGGCCTTTGAAGAGGGAAGATTCGATACAAGACTCAATGAGACCGTAATATCTCTGATTCCTAAGGTGAACCCACCTGAAAAAGTCTCACAGTTTAGACCTATCGCAATGACTAATGTCTGTGTGAAACTCATTTCTAAAGTGGTAGCTAATAGACTCCAACTGGTAATTGGCAAACTAGTGAGCCACTCTCAGTCGGCTTTTATACAGGGAAGGGGCAGCTCTGGTAACATCATACTTGTTCAAGAAGTCTTACATCATTTCAAACAAAAGAGTGGCAAGAAGGGTGATATGATTCTGAAGATGGATCTTGAGAAGGCCTATGCCAGGGTTGACTGGAATTTTCTTGAGAGGATCTTATTAGAGGTGGGTTTCAACCAGAAGATTATGGAACTTGTCATGTTCTCCCTCCACACTTCACAACTGAGGGTCCTATGGAATGGAAATGTTCTAAGTCCCATAAAACCAGAAAGGGGACTTAGGCAAGGGGATCCCCTGGCCCCCTACTTGTTTGTTTTATGTATGGAATGCCTCAGCCAACAAATTGACAGAACCGTGTCTGAAGGGACCTGGAAACCAGTCAAAGTCAGCAGGCACTCTCCTTCCTTATCTCATGTGTTTTTGCAGATGATCTTGTACTCTTTGGAGCTGCCTCTGTGGAACAGGCCAATGTAATGAGACAAGTGTTGGATGATTTCTGCAGTTATTATGGACAAAGGCTCAGTATAAGTAAATATAGGTTTCATGCTTCTAAAAATACCCCTTCCCACGTGAAAGTTATGATCCACCAGGAGCTTGACATGGTCTATACGGACAACCTGGGTTCCTATCTTGGAATGCCTCTCCTACACTCTAGGGTCACCAAAAATAGCTTTCAATTTATCATAGACAAGATGAGGAGAAAGTTGGCAAACTGGAAGATTCGGTGTCTATCAAGGGCAGGCAGGATGATCCTTGTCAAGAGCTCCCTTGCTACTCACCCTTTCTATGCTATGCAGTCACTGAAACTGCCCAGTCCTGCCTTGATGAAATGGAAAAAAATGCAGACAGTTCTTTTGGGGAGAGGAAGCCGGTGAGCGTAAATTGCATACTCTCTCTTGGGATTTTCTATGTCAACCCAAGGATTGTGGTGGTTTGGGATTCAAAAACCTAAAAAACATGAATATTGCTCTCTTAGGTAAACTGGTGTGACAGACCCTTGTTGATGACCAGTCCTTATGGGTAAAGACTTTGATCCTTAAATATTGGAGGCCGTTTGAGACCCCTAAAGAAACTAGCTCCCCTGTGTGGAAAAGTATTTGTTTGGCAGCTGCTGCTCTTAAAGACGGTTTTGCGGTGGTAGGTGATAATATTATTTGGAAATCTGGGAACTTTGGGAAATACTCTGTTGCTGAAGGTTATACTTTCCTGTCCTCCCCAACCCCTGATGTCGCTGATAATTTATGGGAAAAAATCTGGTATCTCAAAGGCCCAGCTCGTTTGAATTTCACTATTTGGCAAGTAGCACTTAATGCTTTGCCCACCATGTCTCTTCTCTATAGACGACATGTTTCACCCTCGGCAAGGTGTAAGCTCTGTCATGCCGATGATGAGACTTGCCTCCATGCACTTCGGGATTGCAGGATCTCAAAGCAACTCTGGAAGAACATCGTGCCTAGACAATAATGGAGTGAATTCTTTACCCAAACAACTCCCCTTGTTTGGATCCGTAAATATCTTACTGAAAAATGAGGACATGGAAAATGGCCTATCAATTTAGAGACATGATCTGTAGCATTAGGCTTTGGAGAAACAACATACACCATGGAACGCAGGAAGCACACCCCCGCTTCAAGTGATGCTCTCAAAATCGGAGACTCGTGTCCGGAACCTTAGACTAGTTTGACAATTTGATCCTCTATAATAATTGTTTTTCTTTTTTTTTCTTATTGAAATTGCTGTATTTTGTGGATTATACCACTTTGAGCTTTTAATAAATAGACCGTTTTTAAAATTAAAAAAAAAAGGACAAAAAAAGGAAAAAAAAAAAAACAGATTCTTTTTATTTGAAACATGTGAAAGGCAAAAAAACTAACTATCTTACCCTTAAAAAAAAAAATTAAAAAAAAAAAAAACAAAAAACAAAAAAACAAAAAAACCAACTACCTTCCAAATCCCCCCCCTCTCTCTGAAACCTATGAAAAATGAATGTGTTATTTTTTTCTTCATCTCTAAGACTCAAATAACATGTATTCTTAAGCATTGTTTGATATATCATATATACAACCATTCCCACAAAATTTTTTAAAAAGATGCAAAAACAAAACAACAAACATAAGAAAAACTAAAATAAGGGGGGACTAGAATTTGGATCACCAAACACGCTACCATTCTGTTGCACAAAAGCTACTAATCATGGCTGACATATTCATTATCTTTCCAATAACTATAAGGTTAATCTAGTTATTATTCTTGTTATCACTAATTAATTTAATAAATGTACCATAACTCAGTTAATTAACTAATGGAAGGAGCATAATATATTTGGAGTGAAAAAAAAAGAAGAAGAAACGTTTATACTTATATTTTGCAAACAGTTGTCAGGTCACAATCCTATAATGATTAATTTAAGTAGGAAAGTTGAAGAATTTGAGTAATGAGAAGGACATTTATAAATAAAAAAAATAGTCAAAAAGGTAGTCATTAACTTTCATTATGCAAATAATCTTCTGGTAATGATGATGACAAAGAATCAACTCCTTTTTCAAGTTGTGGGAGATTTTCATCGCTATCAGAACATTTGCGATAAATACAGTAAATTCTTTGAAAATTGTATTTCAAATTTTAAGAGTGTTTGTATAGATGCACTTGACAAATTCTTTATTTCACAGTTTTAAATATATATTTTTCTGGTTTATAGATTTTTTATTCAAAACGAGATTAATCATATTTTCTATTTTACATAATACAGTAAAAATTTACAGAATCTACCAACAAAAGTTGATCGGAATGGATGATATTTCAGCTTCTTAAACAAGAGGTCTCGGGCTCGGGTTATTGTGGGTGATATTTTACATTTTATAAGGTATCTCAATATAATGGGGGTTATTCTGATGTAGGGAGACTTCAATAGAGAGCTGCATACGTGGCAACATCTGGACCACACAGTTTCATGTCACGTATGCAATTCCCTATTGAGGATGAAACTGTGTGGTCCATATGTTGCTACGTATACAGCTCTCTATTGAAGCCTCCCTGCATCAGAATAACCCATACAATGGGTATCATTGATTATATCAAAGAGAGACTTTATGGTGCAACGGTTGTAAGAAAGTTGTACCAAGTGGCATACATTAGAGCCTCTAATTTTTACTCTCTTTCACATAATACACTTTTATCGTGTGTGAGAGATTAGAAATGAATGGTTGTAATGTATGCCACTTGGTACAACCTTGCTACAACGGTTGTATTTTAAAATTTGTCTATATCAAAGCTAAAAAAAAAAAAGTTTCCCACCAAGGAAGGAAGGAATTAATCCATCCATAGCAACAGAGACGGCAATCTCTTGAACCTCACGCCTTACTGTTACACATACCAATTCAACCTTAACTTTCAAGCAATTTTTGTATCCGAAATTCCCCACTATTATTTCTTGATCTTGACTTCTTAACTATAGTACTAGTATTATGTCTCTGAGGTAGAGAATTTAGGCATAAATATCTGACATTAGTTTGCTTACTTTTTTTGAATTTGAATTCCATCCACCATTTTTCTTCTTCTTATTATAGTTCGGCAGGCTGGGCTTTCATCTTTGATCCTCAATCTATTGAAAAGGGACGGACTTCATCATCATCATCATGGGGTCTCTCCAAATACCCAAGGCAACAAAAAGCCCTGTATTGCTTGAGACTTCTTCTGGATATTTGCTTCAAGAATTGCAGGCAAGTTTTCTTTTTTCATTAGTCTATCTATAGAAGTTTTGTTTATATATCATATATCAGATTAATGTAAAGTGTCGTTTTTTTTTTTGTTAGATGATATGGGATGAAGTTGGAGAAGATCAAATTGAGAGGGAAAAAGTACTAGTTGACATAGAACAAGAATGTCTGGAGGTTTACAGAAGGAAAGTTGACAATGCAAACATGTCCAGGGCTCGTTTACATCAAGAATTAGCAGAAACTCAAGCCGGTTTTACCCATCTCCTTTTATCTCTTGGTGTCCCTTTGCAACGGGTAATAGTACTTCTTACTCATTTTACTTGCAGGTTGTTGAACTATGTTATCTTTTAAATGTACATTGTCTTTTCAATTATGTTCTTCAATTATCGCGTTTTCTTTAGGCTCTTTGTGTTGGTTTAAAAGTGAACATTTTGTGTTGCTAGGCTTATGTTCATACCTTTAGTTAGATGATCCTTGATCTGTGGTGGTTATACTCCGTAATCAATTAGCCCCACGATGATTAATGGTCCGTGGGAAGAATCATTTTCGTTTTGGGGGCCTTTTAAGGGCATCCCATTAAATCTACCTTTGCCTTTTTTGGGCACCCCCGTAACTGCCTATTTTTAAACCTTGTTGTGGTATCCCAGATAGATTTATTGGGTGCCTTTAAAGGCCCCCTTCTCGTTTAGCTATCTTGAATTACCGTCTCGTATTAAAGATATGAAGATATTTGAACAACACATGAAAGTATAGGGACTCACTTATCTTTGCAGCCAGATAAAATGTCAGGAACTTTGAAGGAACAACTTCATTCAATTAGTCCTGCACTCAAAGAGATGCAGATGAGAAAAGAAGAGAGAATGAAGCAATTTCGAGCTGTACAAACGCAGATTCAAAAGGTTTCAGACGAAATAGCTGGTCGATCAGAGTATAGTGATGCATCACCAAGTGTTGTAGTTAATGAAAGCGATCTCTCTTTGAAGAAGCTAGAAGAATATCAGAACGAGCTTCAAACACTCCTTAAAGAGAAGGTATGTATAGTGACTGATGAAATGCCTCTGAGAAGTTAACTGTATCATGTTTATGATGAAGTATCAACATTATTCTTGAATATATAAAAGACTAATATATTCTTCATTGTTACTATTTGTTGAAAAAAAAAACAGAGTAACAGACTCTTAAAGGTAGAGAAATACATTAGTACAATACAGAATCTCTCAACTACCTTGGGGATGGATTCCTCCATGATTATCACAAAGGTCCATCCAAGCTTGAATGCATTGTCCGGTCTCTCAAAGAATATCGGTGATGTGATTCTGGCAAAACTTGATAGCACGGTGCAGTCACTCGAGGCACAAAAGCAAACCAGGCTTGAAAAGGTAAACAGTAGAATGCATCAATTCTTTTCTTCACTGATGTATAGTAGTTGGCATCCTTTTTGCTGAGATGCCCTGATGATTCTGTACTTTCATTGACCGACTTGTTTCATATTCTTGATGAAACATGTGTCAAAAAAACAAAAATACAGTAATCGAAATTCGATTATCTCTACAGTGCATGCTAATATGCCCTTTTGAATCTGGAAAACGAATCTAAAGTAGCTAAATCCTAAATCAATAGTCTCGTCTTCACTGATGTGGTATGATTTGTGCAGCTTCACCAACTTATTCAAGCATTAATGAACTTATGGAATCTTATGGACACGCCCCATGAAGATAGAGAACGTTTTTCTCATGTAATCAGATTAGTATCAGTTCCATCGACTGAAATTTCCAGTCCCGGTACCCTTACTGTTGATATAATACAGCAGGTTTGTATTATTGTATAAGATGAAAAATTCCTGAATAAGTCAATGAAAATCGTCATATTTGACAATGTTTGAAAATAAATTTGATTTTTAAGGTCGAGATTGAAGTCAATAGGCTGGATCAACTTAAGGCTAGCAAGATGAAGGAGCTATTTCTGAAAAAACAGCTTGAGCTTGAGGAGATATGCCATCAATCCCATATGGAAATCCTTTCAAGATCAGAGATGGAAAGCATTATGTATCAAATGAATACAGGTTCACATTTTTAATATTCTTAATTTTTTCTTTTTAAGTGAAAGTAAGATCATTTGAATAAGAACTGATTATAGCTATACCGAAAAAAAGGGGAGATCGATCATGCTGCTCTCCTAGCTAGCATGGATAAACACATATATCAAGCAGAGGAAGAATCATTAAGTAGGAAACCTATTATGGAGAAGGTAGAGAAATGGATACTAGCACGCGATGAGGAAAGGTGGTTAGAAGAATACAACAGGGTTCGTTTTTTTTTTTCCCACTTCCAGCCGAGATTCAGTTTCCCTTTCCTTTTAAGGAAACGATACTTCCACAACATTATGTCCCGCTACACACTGACCATTGCTCATGGCAGGGCCCATCCCCCCTCATTTATCAATGGTCAATAAGTGTGCGGTGACACAATGTTACGCTTTCATATCTTTTGTGTAGTCACAGTGTCTCTTACATGTAACAACTGTTTTTAGGATGATAATCGTTACTCAGTAAGAAGAGGAGCTCACAAAAATCTGAAAAGAGCAGAACATGCCAGAGTAATGGTTAACAAAATACCAGGTAGTTATGTACCTTTTGCTCATCATTATTACAAGGAAGGGTGAACAATTTGGTTACATTACATGAATAAAGCACCAAGTAATAAAAATTCGTACGTCTGATTTCAAATGTGACAAGTACCCTTTTTCTTTTTTTCTTTCTTGTATCTTATGCAGCTCTGGTGGATTCGTTAATTGCAAAGACAAAGGAATGGGAAGATGAAAGAAGGAAAACTTTCTTCTATGATAGGGTAAGTTAATGTTTGAAACTTGAAAGTATCAACTTCTATAACCCAAAGAACTAAACAAAAAGCTTACTATTTTCTCATAAAGCAGTTAAACATTACATTTAGCAGACAAACAGAAGATAAGATCTGATTGCTGAAAAGTCAATCCTTGTTCAAGTATGAATATCATCTTATCGCAATGTTTTTCACGTATCTAGGTTCCCCTCTTGGCGATGTTGGAAGAGTACAACATGTTGATGAAGGAAAAAGATGTGGAAAAACATAGACAACGGGTAAGTAGTATTATGTACATATCAGATGTGGCATTCTCAAAACGGAAATGGTACTACCACTAGTAAATCATTAATCACGGTAGGACCCATTGATCGATATATGTCCCGACCAGTGATCAATGGTCTACATTCCCTACGGAAAAGCAGAGCCAAAAACCATCTTGCATCTAAAAAAAAGATGGTGTCTTTTTCCCCTCTCCCCACAGGAAAAGAAGAAGATACAAGATGTAAGTGAGTCTGGAAGTTTGTTAGGATCAAGGCCAAGTTCTAGCAACCGGCGTCTTTCAGACAGGAGCTTAAATGGAAGCTTTGGAAGTTCAAGCCCACTAAATAGAAGATTCTCAATGGGTACGGGTATGGGTATGGGTATGCAACAACAGTTTGAACATGAATCAATGAGCATTAATTCTACACCCTGTATCAAGGAAGGAAGAAAAGCACGTGGACAACGAACTTTTACTCGAAATGGATTTGGCTCCCACCCCAGAGAAGATGCAACAACTGCAGTCTCTGGCTTTTCAGGCCCTGTATCACCTTACTTTGATCGCGTAAATTATTGATGATAACTTGACGTACAAGGAAAGGACATAATATTGCCTGTTTTTTTGAGAAGGTCTGTTTTCCATAGCTCAGGAAATTGTATCTTGTTTCTTCCAGTTTAGAGTATACTATAGTATAAATGAAAATAAACAGGATCAGTTGTTTATATAACCACATGGTGAATTATATAAAAGTGTTGTATCATTTGTTTGTACAATTTTATTGTATAATTATGTTGTTATCACGAGATACTGTTGTATCGTCCAGTTATTTAAAACTTTGAATTAAGTGATTTCATGGTGAAGAACATATTGCAGATAGCTTAGAGACGATGCTCTCGGCTACATTCATATATATTTAGATTGAGGAGATCTAGTAGAGATCTTTTGTGCTAGTTGGTCCAAGATACACCTATGGCTAAACAACATACAAATGACAAGTGTCCCTCCATGCATAACAACCTTGATCAATAGCTAGACTTATCACTAGATAATTCGCTACAACTATAAATATGCTTTAACTTCCCCCTCAAACTGGACGGAGAAAGAAAGACGTTCGGTTTGGCTTTGCACTGTGTAAAGGATGCACCATAAAGCAGCTTAGTCAGAGAGTCAACAACTTGTTCACATGAGGGTATATGTATTTGACTTCCAAAGTCTGATTGAGGATTTGATTTCTGATGAAGTGAACATCAACTTCAATACGTTTTGTACGATTATGGACTAGAATTTGGCATTGGTGTTGTCACACTAAATAATAGGTCTTTTGTGCAGAGGCAATCCAAGTTCCTTGAGCAAGGATTGAAGCCATAGTATTTCTGCAGTTGTATAGGACAATGCCTTGTACTCATACTCGATACTGGAATGGGACACCACTTGATGTTTATTGGAGCACCAGGAAACCAAGGAGTTTCCCAGGTAGACACAATAGCCGGTGTCATTTTTCTATCCATGGGGCAATAAGCCCAATTAGCATTTGGGTATGCGGTGATGCTGAGAGCATGATATGATTTAAAGTGCAGTTGTAACGACCTAAACCCACCCTAGGGTATAATAGGAAAATGCCGCTCGGCATGTGTACAATCCATGACAATTGCGTATGTCAGCCTTAAATTACAGTGACATCATTCAAGATTTTTTGCGGATGCATCGAAGATAAAGACGAGAATTTAAAAACTAGATATAGCAACCCCAACATATGAATATGAACAAGTGGTGTTATCCACAATTGGCATAGTAATTGTTGAACCGGTGGTACCAGGCCGGCCGAGCAGCAACTGACAACATCCTAGTATCCCAATAAATAGCAACAAAAATATCCCAACCACAAGCAAAAACAATATCAACTAATACATAATATCTTGCGTCATCTTCAACCTCAATCCTCACAGCTACTCACACATACTATTAAGGACAAGATATAAGAACGTAAAACAACACATGTCTAACAAACGAGGTCACCGCCCCTACAGATCACAAAAAGAAAAAAGCAAGAATTTAGAGCATCCAAAACATAATATCTAGCTGGCACAAGAAGAATATCTGACCGGATCCCTGTATCCATCATCACCAGCATCACCTCCCTTTGAAATTGTTAAAAAATGAGTGAGCTCACAGCTGAGTAAGAAAAAAAACATAATCACAAGGTAACTATGAGAATATGTAGGAATATTTTCATAGCTCTCTAATGATTAATGACTTTTATACTAAGAATAAGGATAATATAATAGTACTAAAATGGGAAATAGCCAAAACAAATAAGTAGTAAGGTGTGACACTAAATGGGAAGCAAGCAAGCCTTTTTGCATGGCCATGACAATGGAATGATTAACTGAACCGTTGATCGTATTGTAATGTAATAAGTGATTTTTCCGAATAAAATTAGGAATAAAAAAGTAGCTTCTAGCTGCTATAGTCTAAACAATAGTGTTGGAATGGGTGGATACCGAGGAGGGGCATTTTTGGACATAAGTGATTACACTGATATCCATATCTGAATGACTGACAAACTAAAATGAAAAAAGGCAGACTGGTTCTAAGTACTACGCATTCGTAATGCCCATGAAGGAAGAGCCCCTTGAATGGTAAGCCCTAGACGGAAAGGCTCCTCGAATAAGCCCAGGAGGAAAAGGCCCATCTTTTGTATCCCCTAGATGGCGAGGTAATGCATAATAAATGAAATGCAACGTCATGTATGATACGTTTTGTACCGTTACATATCGCTCTCATACACTATTTATAATATTCCTCGTTGCTTGGTGATATGCACCGTTACGTATCTCTGTCATGCATAACACATTGTGAATTGTTATGTATCGCCGTCACACACAATTTATCATACTTCTCATTACTAAGTGATATGCACTTTTACGTATCTCCGTCATGCATAACACGATGTGTACCATAACGTATCGCCTTCATACACAGTATCCAATATACAGTACCTAACCAATGACCAACTTAATGCACAAGCACAATGTCATGATTTCTACTATCACTACATAAAGTAATATTTTAATTAAAATAACTAATATTGTCACAACCTAATATCCTAACTCTTCATGACAACTATAACCAGGATACATAGGCTCCCGGTGCCTCGATAGACTTGAAAATCAAGCATTTATGCATAAGTGGCTAAAATATTAATAAAAAGAAATAAAATAGCTCAACTGTAACTGCAATTTTGGTGATGACCAGAATGAATCTGGTCTTGGCTAGAAATCTGAAAAGAGCATATTTGCTCCTAGTATGATTCTGTTGATGACCAGATTTAGTTTTGTCATGGCCAAAAGTCTAAAAATGATCAAATTGATCTTTGTCCAAATCTGGCGATGACCAGAATGATTTTTGTCTTGTCCAGAATCCTGAAAATGGACAGATTCACTCTTCTTCAATTCTACTGATGACTAGAATGATTCTGGTCTTGGCCAAAATCTTGAAAATCAGAAAATTGATTTAAAAAGGTAACCAAACAAGCCCAAACCTATCGATTATAATTTTCCTTACCTCTTAAGCTAAGATCCTACTTCAAGATCTTAGAAAATGTGGTTGAATCCTTGTGATTTCCTAGATCAACGAAAATTAAAAAGATAAGAGAGATAGACTTACAATATAAAGAAGAAACTTGGAAGAATCTAATATAGAATCTTAGAAAATGAAGAAGATGAAAAAATCATGAATTTTCTTACCAAAAATGTAACCAAGAAGCTAGATCTTCTCATCCTTCAAGGTTGATGCTTGTTCTTGAATTCTCTAGAACAAAAAATGTAGGATCTGAGCTTTCATGGTGAATATTGAAGAAGAAAAAGAAGAAGATGGGTATGCAAGGGGGGCTTGAAGTAAGGAGAATGAAGATCTTTTTTCTTAGCCTAAAAAGAGTTTCTATTTCTATATGCACATTTTTTTAAAATAAATGGGCAAAAATGCCCCTTATGGAGGAAATAGGTAATTATATCATTCCTTCCTTAACAGGAGTTTCATTCTCGAAACTAAATACACCATACTACGGAAAGAGGGATAAATACCTTGCTTGCATCTCTGACTCAAGTTTCCAAGTGGTCTCTTGTTCGGTATGATTGGACCTTAATACCTTGATCAAGGTCATGGTATTACCCCTGACAGGCTCTAGTTTTCCTACCGAGATCCGCACCGGTTGTTTATCATATGTGTGGTTCTCCTTAAGCAAATCTAAAGCATTGTCGATCGTCTAATGCAATTCGGAGAGGCATTTCCACATAAGAGATACAAGGATGACATTATGAACCCGAGATAATGGAGTAACTTCAACCAACATGCAGGCCTCGGTTCACTCCCTCTTTTCTGTCACATTCGAAACACTCCTAGTAGTGCACTCGCTCCCTTTGGGCAACTCTTCAACTCTTCCAAAAATCTAAATGAATTAGATAAGAGTTCAATGTCAACAGAGTTATCAGCACATAATTTAAAAACAAATAACAAATTTCTAGAAAAGTGAGGAACATATAAAACATGGGATAAATGAAAAGAGGTAGTAGATGAGGGTAAGAGAGTAAAACAAGTATGACTGATGGGTAGGGTACGACCATCACCATTGACAACGTCATCTGTGCTGTGATGGGTGTGTGGAGTGCCATCAGATTGAGACTATAGGTCATATGATGCAAGGCACCACTATCGAGTAATCAGAAGAAGGAGTTGGCAATGGCATGGTGTGCCTGTGGAGGAGGACGTGAGCTAGAGGATCATGTGCTTGCATTTATTTGAAGAACTGGTAGGTGGGACACCATTTTGCTGAGTGTTCCTAAACACCGCATAACTGGCACCTACCCAAGTAAGTAAGAGGTGAATGCTGAGGTTGAAAAGGGCCACTGGAGGGTGGACAACATGGAAGTAGTGTTAGGTGTAATGCCCGAAAGATAATTTTGTAATTGTTTTATTTAATAAATGAAATGATATTATTATTCATATTTATTATTCTCATATTCACCGATGTGACAATAGTATTTACACTACAAAAAACCCTAAAGTATATCGTTTATGTAATCACTTAACTCAGTGTATGGGATATACACGGGAGGATTGAGTTAGTGAATATGTACTTAAAATACAAATTAGCCCGTAGTAAAGTTAATCGAGAGTATCGGGTCTCTCATTTAACGTGCTATTAATGCACTCAGAACACAATAGGTGTGATTGTCTTATCCGGACTTTCGGTTAAGAGAACCTAGTGGGGCATTTATATATGATAGATATATCATATAGGGCTGGACCGATTTGATTAGAGTTCACGATATAATTCCGTAATCAAGAAGTCTTATCGAATCAATCGATGATCATATTTATGGATATATCTTAATCCTGAGGTGATCACAGTCAACTGCTTGAATCAGTATGAGGTTTGACTTGACGGTTAAGGATTACACTGAGTCTGTGATCGGAATTACCCCATCTTGGCATTGTACTGGATTGAGTAAGTAGTCTGTGTTATCACAGATACGGAATCCATTCCTTCCATTTATGGAAGTAGATAGACAGTTCCCTTATTTGTTAATCCTAGAAACCGATCGATCGCGCGAGTTCATATTACACTGATTAGCTACCAGTGAGTTGTATGAATTAATTGATCACTAGGGGGTTAATGGTAAATAAGTATAAGAGGTTCTAAAAAGGGTTAACGGTAACTTCCCGATTTAGAATGAACAGTCTATGGAGGATTAATCCATATGTAATGATTATATCAATGGACGCTTATTATAATTCTCGTGAGGAGATAAATATAATCTTATAATCGGAGGAGTGCAGTCACGGGATTATGGTGGCATATTCCTGTGATTGATTTATCGAATATAATTATTCTGTTTGTAAGATAATTATTTATTTGATTTATCGGAGCCGCTGATTATTAGTCCATGGTCCCCGACGTGCCTCCAATATAGCATAGCTATTCTCGGACGTCGAATCATAATAATATTAATTTAGTTCTTATTAGAATTTAATTAAAACGATATATGAATTAATTGTTTAGTGGACTATTAAATTAGTTTGGCTAAATAATTAAATATGTGAAAAAGATATTTTTCATAATCTTGGCCCAATTAGTGTGTTATGGCCGAAAATATTATTGACTAGGTCAATAAGGAATTTTCGGCCAAGGCATTGTTTTATGGAACAAGAAATTAGTTTTCTTGTGGATTAATAAGACATGTGCACAAAATATTTATTAGATAAATATTTATGGTAAATAATAAAGATGAAGATTATTCTAGATTTGTTCTAGGATATTCTAGGATTATCTTTTATTTAATAGGATTATTATAATTGATTTTGTACTAATTATTAAAATCCTTAGAGGACAAGGATTACTCTCCTATATAAAGAGAGTTCTCCCAACTCATACACACACTACACAATTTTCGACTTCACCTCTTAGAGAGTAGAAGAAAATTTTCGGCCAAGGGGAGCAAGGGAAAATCTTGGAGATTTTTCCGGGTAGCATATCGGAAGGATTCGAGATGAGGATTTCCTTCCACCGGGAATTGCTCGGATCACACGTACGGAAGATCGTGGTGCTCTTCACACCATCCTTTGTTCTTTCTAATTGCGGTTCTTCTACTTGGATTTTGAGATCCAAGAGGTATGTTCTACAACCCCCTTGTAGAGTAGATCTAGTTATTTTATTACGTATAATTTATAGATCTAGATCCTTAAATCGCTTCCGTTGCGGATGATATTACTAACAGGTAGACCACCTAGTGGAAGATGGGGACACCGCGGGACATGGTTTGTGTGTCTGTTGGTAGAGACAAGCTGCTGCGCAGCAAAGGCCGTAGGAACAGCGAATGGCTAAACGGTTGACTAAGAGAGAATGCTTAGCTTCAAAGTTGAAAAGATTTCCATGAAGTTCATGCCTGCATCGCTTGAACATGATCCAAATATTCTAATTCAGCACCAAGATTAAAGAGAATCTGATCGATTAGACCCTCAAGGTCAAGATGCACTCTTAAAGAGGCTAATTTGATCGGCCTTGTTCTTTACAAAATGATCAATGAGGAAATCAATTGCGAAACCTTCGACATAGTACGAAGATGATGTTTTAATTGCTTAATACGACCATGGGACGACTTTGCATAAGTGTTAGCCAAGATACTTCAAGCCTCACGAGATGTAGTAAGTACCTTATGAAATAAGAGGAACGATGACGGGTGAGAGGGAGCCAAGGAGTGCGTTGAGATGAACTGATCATGTCGAACCCAAACGGAGTATGCCGGATTAAGGTTTGAGACGCCATTGTTGAGAAGAGTTGGCGATGGACAAAGAGTGGTGCCATCAACACAACCAAGGAGTTCATATCCCTTAAAAAGAGTATCGAATTGGAGCATTCATGCCATGTAATCCTATTGGTAAGCTTGATGGGTGTTTGTTAGAGGTGAAATCATGAGTCATCCTATCCGGGATGAGACATGAATTCCCTCTGACACAATCTTTCTTACGGAGCAAGTTGACGCTTATACCGTATATTTTCAGGAGCTTTGAGAGTTTTGTGAGACAACGAAGAATCCAAGTTGACAAAACCCTTAAGAAGCGTTTGAGATCGTAGTTTTAATTTGCTTTGTTTCTACTTGTTATGTTTCTTTCCTTTTCCATTTTATTAGGATTGTTGTTAGTTCCTTTTTGAGAACAAAGTTGTAACCATTTTAGGACAAGTTTGGTGGAATAAAGTTGCCTGCAGTTGTTTGGTTTTGTCACAAGGTTTTCTGAGCTAGGTTGGTTTTGATTCTTCCGCTTTTGTCATTTTGTGGTTGAGTTATGATGCGTGCCGAAGGGTTTGTGACCTAAAAAATATTCGAATTTTGAGAACGGATCGTCACGATATTGTTTGTTCATATGCCTTGTTACATAATTTCAAGAGTCCTTATTCATCCGGTACAATGATTGTACTAAAAAACGGTTAAACCCTAACCGTGAGGCCCCCCCACCTCCGATCCCACAGGAATGTGGGGAGAGGTTAATCAGCTAACCTAGAGCTTAGAGTCAGGGGCTTGCTGGTTCCCCATCACTGAAGGGTGTTATTAATCGGAAATCAACCCCTTTTATAGGAATCGAACCGCTGACCTCCAGCTTAGAGTCTGGCTGTCATTATAACACCCCGCTCCTCTCCACTAGGCCATATCCAGGGGATGATACAATGATTGTACTAAACTTTAAGTTATGAAGTTGAAGAGTCAGTATGCTATTATTTCTATAAATTGTATAGTTTATAATGAGTTGGTTTGTATTGTAACTTTGTATTATAAATAATAATCCATATGAATTAATAAAATGTTTCTTAAAAAAAAAAAAAAGAATTAATAAAATGATGTGAAAATAACGAATGTTACTTTTTGTTACTTACATTTTTTACCGGGTGTTACTTACATTTCTTGTGCATCTCTTTTCCTTTTGTAGTCAAAAATAAAAATTTTATACACCAACTTAATTAATAGTCACACCTTTGAAGCATAATAATGACATAATTGCTCACATAGCTAGCTAACTTCTAATGGGGCCTAAGATTGCAATTTTTCTGTCCTTTAAACTAGTAAAGAAATTATACTATCCTCAACCAACTTTTCTGTTACCATTTTACGAATTCTAGTTGTCAATAAACTTTCTATGACAACTTTTTATCAACTTGTATACACTTTTACTAACCCAAAGAGAATTGAGGAAAATGAATACCATCACCAAATAATACATGTTAAATAGCGGGTAATATTACGTCGAGAGAATGGTCCAACTAGTAATTTGATAGATTTGTTGATAAAAATGGTTGTGTCAGTAAGACTGCCTACGTATCCAGATGAAAGGATCAAGCCAAACGTAGTTCTTGGTAATGATCGATGATAATCCTTTATATAAGCTTCCCAAGTTCGTGGGAGACATGATTGTGCTGCCATTGAAGATGTGGTTAATGACATGAAGCCGTTATTAAGCAATCGTGGTGCAATCATGATATTTGCGGGAATCATGGAACAATTGTAGATCGTGGGTTAATAATGCTCCATTGACGAAGTGTAACTGTCGTTTGAGGTCAGGACTGACTTCCCTAAACTGAGTGTAAGAGGCCGAAGTGAACCTGCACCATGTTGGCAATATGAAGCCGTGGACGTCTTACGTCGATCAGACCACATATCGAAGACGTGACGACTTGCGCAGTGTCGGATATAGGACGGTCTGCGTTATGTCGGTAAATTGCTGATAAGGGAGGGCCCGCATTGTGTGGAAGCAGGCTTTACCGAAGACGTCTTATGTATTAGGCCCAATATCGGTCTGAGTCCATGTGGGCCCACTTGTTGTGTCGGTCTTTAGGATTTTATTCGAGACTCAAAAAATGTTACGTGCACAAAGTCGTGTTATACCAATGTCAAGAGTAAAAAGATGAATGAATATGGTAAATAGTGCAATATGACAAAATAACAAGATGTTAATCTCATGTACTACTACTACCATATGCTGCAGTACTAATACTCACCTAATATTTTGGGTGGGAAGTCAACGGCCATTCAATTTTAGTAAACAAAAAGTAATCACAAGAGTTGGCAAAGCAAACCCCACCCATGTTTAATTTGGCTTTGAAGTTTAAAACAAATTTTGTTTTTGTTATCTATTGCATTGCCAAACTCCTCAAGTCCAAGTCCAACTGCGTTAGGCACATGATATTTGGTCGATTGCTCATTTCACTGCAAGACAAAAATTCAAACACTTAGCTCAGGGAATTGAATTATAACCATCTAAACAACTAGGAAATAATTAATATCTTTTAATTATGAAAACTCTAGTTTTTTTTTTTTTTTTTTTTGAGAACAAAACTCTAGTTGTGTATAAACATGTTTTGTTAGTTTTTATAAAATGGTGCAAATAAATAGCCTAACCTAGCACAATATCTTCCTATTATTAAGAATGATTTGTAACACTGATAAATTGATTCTACAAAATACAAATAATCTAGTATCTACAATTAACAAGTACAAAGAATATCTTTAATATGTTGAAGCATCCAAGTAATAGGTGTATTATTAGGGTAGTGGTATTGCAAAACTATTTTTTTTTAATGCTAGGGCAATCTATATTATAACAATTTTGAACTATGTACCACTCCATCCGATTTTATTTAACTGTCGCAGATGTCAAAATCAAAAATTCATTTTTATCCGTCGTAGTTACATTTCCAATACATATTTTAATACTCTTTCCGCTTTTCAATATTATTTTTCAACTTTCTAGGCTCATTCAACCAATCAATCTTTCATATTCAATATACCACTACACTTTTCAAGATTTTTTTAGTATTTTATAATGAGAGTCAATACAATTACTCATTTTATTAATTTATGTGTTTTTTTCAAATACGACAGATAATAAGGAACGGAGGGAGTATTTGCCTTGACGTTGCCGTGAGCACTATTATTATACTGGTGCCATGTGTCCTAAATATAGTAGTACATTCTGTTAGCTGGCTCATCCTTAAGATGAAGGCATGTGTCTGCATTGATGTATTATAAGTACCAACATAATCAATAAGAATCGTAGGATGACAAGCATTTTGTTGAATCAGAAATGACAGATCGTTTAGAGACAAGATCTTCACTTGATCGTGATCTAGATGATCCATCTAGATCTCTGATCAACTGAAAAAGATATGACTGAAACAGAAATACCACTCTTTGTTGAATATGAGATTCTAAGTTTAAATATATACTTTTATTTATTCCCCAGTGTATACGTATATTACATCCCTTAAGCTAGATGATAGGTAACGAGACCAAGCTGGAACTTGAATTGTTGAAAGAGAAGCCAAGGTCCCCAGGACATGGTCTAGTGATAAAGGATTTTGATGTTTTATAAGGGCAGCTGAATCTTAAGCTGGAGTGTGTAGATTCGAACCCCGTAAATAGGGAGACTTCGTTCAGTTTTTTTGTATAATAGCAAGCCATGACTCTGAGCCAATAGGTTATCTAATTAACATCTTCACTCACCCCGTGAAACAAGAGGAGTGGATGACCATCATGGTTAGGGTTTAACCATTGAAAAAGAAGCCTAGATAACGGTCCAGTGAGAGAATGATTGATGATTGCCGACTCGAACTACGCCACGTGCCATCCTTGTAAGTCGTGTAATTAACGACTAGCCTCTGAAAAGAAAGGCGTTAAGGGCCAGGAGCCCCAAACACATATCCAAGGGCAGGTCCCTGACTCTAGGTGGGAGATCGGCATATGCTCCTCCTCCAGCCACCGCAGGTCGGCTAAGGCTTGGCGAAGAGGAGCTGCCCCGTTCATCCATAGTGGCCTTGAGGGCTCGACGCAGGACGCAGAGAGCAACCCCGGCTGTCATTCCACGTGCTGGATAGTTAAAGATAAATAAGGAAAGAATCCTAAGTCATAAAGACTCTGATCCTGACATTTAAATATGTCTATAATTATCCCTAAATTATAGGGATTTATGCGTGTATATCCTTAGAGAAATAATAATGCAATTCCTTGCAGGACAAGGAAAGGGATAAATCATCCCATATATAAACAACCCTAAGGAACTACGAAAGACTTGATTCCAATTAAGCCATTGGATACGTACGCAACTCAAGAGAAATAACTCGAGAGCTCAGTTTAAGATACATCAAAACACAATCCCATTAACACGATTTAGGGTTCTTAGGATTAAAGATCGTTGTCACAAAGGTAATAGGCCCGGATTTATTCATAGACGATTTTCAGCATCGTCAATTGGCGCTAGAAGGAGGGCCTCTTTCTGATAAAGCAAACTAAAAATCCTAGAATTCCTGTGATCAACAATGGCCAAAAACACCGGTAAGAGAACGGCAGAGCCGCAACCATCCAAGGAGAAGGCCAAGCTACGGCTGCCCAAAAAAGAGCAAATATTGCTGAAGATCCAACTCATCGGCCTAATCCGGCCCTTCAAGATCCAGCCAACCAGGCGTTGGTTGAAGCCTTGAAAAATATAGATAACATCACCCTCAAAGCAATTTTGGATGAAACCCTCAAAGGAAGTGATCCCCCAAAAGTCTCAGAAACCGACCTCCATAAAGAAGCTCATAAAAAGCCAGAGGTCATGGAATGTAGCGCTCACACAGAGCAAATAAACGTGCATCAACCCAATGACACGTCTAAGGCCGAGTTGGATGCTTTACTCAGGAGACAATCAGACGAGCTGCTCTACGCGTCACCTTTCACAGAACATATTGACAACTATCCCCGACCAGTGGGGTTCAAAATTCTAAAGATTGAGTCGTATGATGGATCTAAGGATCCTTATGATCACATGCATCAATATATCTCACATGAATCTGTACAACGCCTCAGATGAGATGAAACGTAAAGCTTTCCCTGCACTGCTAACAGGAAGGGCCAGAGAATGGTTCAACAAAATTCCTCCTAGGTTGATCTCCGACTTCGGAACCCTTACTCGGAAGTTCATCTTTGCCTTCATCGTAGCTCGTCCTTTCTGGAGAAATCAGACTCACCTTCTAACTTTGAAGCAGAAGCAATAAGAGTCCGTGCTTCACTTTAGAAAGCATTTCAATGAAGAGTCCGCACAGGTGCGGGACGCAGATGATCGACTGCTGGTCGCCTCTTTCGTGGCAGGTCTGCGAGAGGGACGGCTACATGCTAAGCTGAACAGCAAACTTCCTCGAACAATGGAAGAGTGTTTAGATGTAGCCTATAAACATTTCTAGGGAGAAGAAGCAAATAGGCTAAAAAGAGAAATGGAAAGAGGTGAAGGGAAGAAAAGCAAGTCTGAAGATAAGTCAGACAAGAAAAGGAAGTTGGTTTGGGATCGGGTAACTGCACCCATCTCAGATCAGCTAGGGAAGAAAAGTGCTCTGCAGGATAGAGATTTCATTCCTTTGAACAAATCTCGTGAGCAGGTTCTCGCGATCATGGAAAAGAGAAAAGAGAGGACCTAGAGAAAAGAGAGACCCTAACAAGTTTTGCAAATACCACAGGGATGTTGGTCATGCTTCAGAGCAATGTTGGGATCTGATCAGAGATATTGATGCAGCTGTAATGAAAGGAAAGTTGGATGAGGTCGTAGATCGGTCTCATCAGGACGAACCGCGTGGTCGACGTGAGTTTAAGCACAGAATAACCACAATGACAGAGATAATAGAGATGAGTTTTGAAGAAGAAGAGACCACTCCCCAGTTCCTGATGGTCAGTTGGATAATCGCCCTGTGAACACGATCAATACGATCCTCATAGGGGGGCCGAACAACACAAGCAGAGTTGAAGATACAGGCAGTAGCAGGTCTACTGCTCCTACTCAATCGAGTAAAATACATAGACTGATGGGAGAAGTGACTTATGGTCCTAAGGACTCCGTACCCTTAGTAATCAACAATGAGGGCTTAGTGATAAAGGCGGTGATCAGCAGGAATCTGACGAAGCGATATGTGTAGACACCGGCAGTGATGTAAATGACCTTTACTACAATGTTTTCAGAGCTATGGGATTGAAAGATACCGAACTCAGCCCTGTTTCAGCTCCTTTGTTCGGCTTTGCCGGACCTCCAGTACACCCACTGGGAATGATCAAGCTCCCAACTACTTTTGGGGAAGTGATAACGCTCTAAATGGTACCAATAATTATACTTATATTCACCCCGAATTCTGCTCAAGATAGGATAGATAGGCTCGTTATTATGTGGAATATATGTCAAATGCTATGTGAGTGTTTCCAGGATCGTAATTCTGCATCAATGCTATTTTCCCGATGTTTTGGTACTATTTTGTCTCGTTTTGCGTGTTTTATAGGATGTACCGAAACTGGAGCATTGGAGAACGGATCTGGACCAAAAGAAGTACATTAGGCCAAGTGATTGAAGTCTAAGAAGAAGCCTGCTGAAGAAAAGGAAGAAAAGTAGGCCCGGTAAACTGGCGTCTTGTGGAACACGAAATTGATTTCTGCCGCATTATCTAGGTTGGTTAGGGTTTTAAAGAGTCTTAAGTCGGCTATTGTATCTATATAAAGCCGCATAAACTGAAAGCTTTGAGAGAATTCAAATGCTTGATACAATCTTCAATTTTATATATTACATTAAAATTATTATTATGCAATAAAGTTTTCTTGAGCTTTGGAGAGTTGTTTTTGGTTTCCTCCCTTCTCCCATCATCTCTAGCTTGAGTTGATCGAGCTAGATCTCCATTGTTGAAGGTATGAAGCTTTGAACGTTCCTTTATTGTCTTCAATATGGTAGATCTGTTTGTATTTATGTGTTTTATTTAATCTGCATGTTTAACAACCCCATAATTTACTTATTTTAATCGTACTGAGCAATGTAGATCCATAAATTAGGAAAAGCCGCCCCCGGTAAACCGGCGGTCTATACCGGTTTACCGATGCATGTTTTAGAAAACCTAAACTGGGATTCACTACAGCTTCGTTGATAGGCAGGAATAATTAAAACGAGTAGTAGGTCTGGCCAATCTAGTATTCATAATTCGTAAATTAACATGAAGGACTGTTAGCGAAGTGTTAATTATGACATAGTCTTGAATGGACCCTAGGAACGTGCTGGTCAATGTTGACAGCTGTCTAGACGGATTAGCGGTATGAGTTAGCGATCAATATCGACAATTCTAGTTCTTTATGCGTATGGGCTATTACGGACCAATTAAGGAGGGTAGCTTGCGTATAGATTGTCTGCTGCCATTGTCGGAGTAGATAGGGTTAGGAATTGCACCCGTAGCTGATACTGATAATTAAAACTAAAGCTCACGATTAATTTAAGGAAATTATGTGGGGAAGTAAACATAACGATTAACTAATCCAAATTAGTAGATCGGTGAGGAGAGGGAGAGAATACCATGTTTGTTTTCTTTATGTTATTGTTGGTCAATGACCGCCTTTATGTTGCTTCTTAATTAGGTTAGAATCGTTTATACTTATAGTTGCATTGTCTCTGTGGGATCGACATTGACTCGCATTTACTATACTACGATGTACCTAGTATTCTTGCTAGTAATATCGACATTAGTGACTTACACGTGATCAAGATTTTTGGCGCCGTTGCCGGGGACAATGGCCAATTGTAAATATAAACGTTTTGATTCTAATTAATAAGTCGTTTTTTTATTTTATTTTGAGTTTTGAGTCGTTCTGTATCAAACCTGCATATGTTAAACTGCCAGAAAGAGAAAATTCAGGGCCGGTTTCCCGAAGGTAACCTCCGAGTTACCGAGGCCTATAAAATCAATTTCTGAACAGTTTCTGTTATTCTGTGTTATTCCCTGTTGATTTTAGTTAGTAGGTCCGCAACAGTTGGGATCACACCCAGCTGAAGCGGAAGTTGCTAACCTTTTCTTTGTTTTATTTTGACTTTTTTTTGCAGGTTTATCAGAACACTTCAGAAATTCGATCCATTCAGAGTTGAAAAAGAGTAAACAAGTCAAACAATATGCCTAGAACAGTATTGAACATCACATCGATTTCCAGGCATCCTGGATCTGAAGCACGAGAGCATTATGAGACTATAAAGAAACGGTTGGAAGAAGAGGAAAAAACAATCAAGCAAGAGCCTGAGGATGACTTAAAGGAGTATAGCACGTATCGCCCGGGTCAGTTCCCTTGCGAATTAATTGATATATCGTCTTCGGATTACGATTCTGATGATCCTGAAGAGGATCCCGACACGATGTTTTCTGAGCCTGAGGATTACCCAGACTCAGAAACCATGGTGAAGTTAGGAGACCCTGGCACGTTTAGACTCCCAGTTTCTGTTAATGGAATATCCGTAGGATTAGGTCTCTGTGACTCTGGCTCGAGTTGAAATATTTTACCTTTTTCCCTCTGTCAAAAGATAAGACTTCCGGTCGTAATGAATCAAACCAGGACCATGACCTTCGTGGATAGAACCAGAGACATGCCTGCTGGTTTGCTTAAGAAATGCACAATTAAGGCAGGAGGGTTCACATATCCTATCGACTTCACAGTCATAGATGTACCTGAGGACCCTAATGCCCCAGTTCTCTTAGGGAGACCTTTCTTAGCGACAAGTAGGGCGGTTATGGATTTTGAAAATGGGGAGATTACTCTTAGGTTGAATAATGATGCTGTATCTTTTAGGATCTTAGAACCCCTAGAAAACCGATCGGAGAGTTGTAAGATGACGTATGCTTCAGAAAAGATGGAAATTTTGGAAATCGAAGAGCATAAGCATAGAGAGGTTGTCATAGAAACCGTTGAGCAGGATTTTATGAGATTAATGCTGAGAGAGAGAGAGAGAAGATAAGGACCACAACAAGATGCTCACGGAAGCTAGTCCTTCCGTGTTGCGTAGTGAACGAATTGAGCTAAAAGTAGAAAATGTGGAGTCCTTGGGTTCAAAGTCTAAATCTCGACGCAGAGGCAGACCTAGCACGCAAGATAAAAGGGAAAGGCGTGCTAGGAAGAGAGCTCAAAAAGGTTCTATTAAGGTAAAAGCCTCTGGAGCGATAGCTTGGCGAGTTAAAGCTCCAACCCTTGAATGATCGGAAATCTGAAGAAAGTCGAGCTGGCGACCATAAAATCAGAACTAATTCTTCAAACCCTTAGGTAGTCTAGGATTGAATAAAAGTAGCCAGATGAAGGGACGACCTTTTTTTCATCCTATCACAAACTTATGCTTGAAACCGAATGGTTGTGGAAAGGTTTTTTTACCTCGTTGCGGATTCTAGTGAAGTAGGTTAGGTTTTGAGTCGGAAATAACAATTGAAGAATAAAAGGGTAGTGAATTTGAGGTCAGAATTGAGCAGAAAGGTTGAGTAAGAAGTGCAGCAAAGGAAGATAAAGAATCTGGGGAAAAGATACCCCCAGTATCTCGAGGGTAACCTCCGGGTTACCGAGGCTTGATTTTCAGATTTCTGAACGTCAGTTTATAAAGCTGAATTTTTAGAGACACGTGGAGGACACACGTTGCACCAGATACGGCCAGTCAGCAGAAACGGAACCATTTTCCCCTATTTTCAAAATTTTCATCCTTTACCACACTCCACCTCAATCCCATCAATCACCTCCTCAAATCCCTCGCCCTCATAACTTCTCTACCCACAATCCCACTAAATCCTTCCACATTCACTCAATTCTTCTTATTTCAACCACCCATTCATCACCAATATCATCATTCTTATCAAATACACCTCTTTCATTCACCAAACTTCTCATATTTCTTCTTCTTCATTTAAATTCGGCCTAAATCACCACTGCATCACCACCACATCACCACCATCTCCTTCAATTTTCCAAACCCTAAACACCCATTTTCCACCATTGTTACTGATCTGTAGTGCTGCTGCTACGGTGAAGTGCTAAAATTCTTCATCTTTTATCATCAGAGGCACAATCCCAAAAAGAAAAATAGAAAAATCAGGCCGGTAAACCGTACCCTACCTCCGGTTTACCGAGGGTTGTTTTCCAGAAACAGCTTCTGTATCAGGTTCTGTACTCATTCAGGATGGTTCTTAAGCGTCAACGGTCAGCTGTTCGTCCAAGTGGTTACCAAACTGTATATGGAGATGCCAATCCGTTGATAGACGGGGTTGCGCAGTTCCATTCTTTAGCTATTTATGAGTCGTTCCGAGGCCATTGGAACGCAAGACCAGTGGCTCGAGAACGAGGGGTAGATTTGGACGATTGCGGGTCGATATTTCTAGAGGCCCTGCAAGCACAAGATTTATTGGATATGGCTGAAGCACCGGCCCGGTTCAACGCCACGGTGGTAAGAGAGTTTTATGCTTACGTTTCACACAACCCCGGAGCCACATTTGCTATGGTTCAAGGTATGAAAGTTGATTTTTCGATCGAGTGGATCAACGATCATTTGGGTTTAGACATCCACCGGTGGGCCCGGATGAGTACACATCCTCGAGCAACATTGCCGACCTCGAGAGGATGGATATGATTGCTAATTTCTTAGGGGTGCAATGGAAGCGTAACCCTGTTGGAGCCCCCACCATCTTCTTAGAGAATGAGCTATCTTGTGACCGGTAGATGGTCAATTGATTTGTTTGTGCTCGCCTTCTTCCGACGAAGCACACTGTCTCTGTCACTACTACGAGGGCAGAGTTGATGTTCTATCTAGAGACGGGTGCCCCAATCAACATCGGTCTTTTGATGCATAGCCGTATTCATGAGCTTGCCGCCACTTCTGAGCAAGAGCTGTTACCATACGGACCGATGATTGATATGTTTGCTCTAGAGTCCGAGGTGAAGATGCTCGTCATGATGATTGGGAAGATCCTGAGCCGCAGCTCAGTTCACAGTCAGTCTCGAGAGTTCAGAGACGGATTAGAGCAGAGAGGGAGCATACTCTGGTGCATGGTGCACCGAGGACTCAGAGAGCCTTGCTTGAGGAGCACTCGCGAGAGATAGCGAGTCTACATAGCAAGATGGATCGGATTATTGACTTTTTCGGAGTTCCACCTGCTACCCCGCCACCTAGGACTACCCCTCGTCATAGAGCATCCTCTTCCACCGCAGCCGCCTCGAGTTCTGCACCACCTCCCGGTTTTGAGCCTAGAGACGACTGAGAGGGTTATTCTGATGATGACTAGCTTTTATTTCTTTTTATTGTTGTTTTCCATTTTCTTGTTTTTGTTTTTATTTTTTTCTGTTCCTATCTAGTTGATGTAGTGGAATGTTAATAATATAATGATTTTGTAGGCTTAAATTGTTTTGGAGTTATATTATTTTCTCTTTTACTGCCGCTCTTTTGTTATACAGTTTATTGTCACCACTATTCTTCTTGGTTTGTTTGACTTATTTAGCGTAGATTCTTCATGGACTACTTACATGAGCCCGATGATTTATATGATGATCTGATTCTTCTTTGGTTCCACCCTTAATCACAGCTAAGTTCCTTTTCATTTTTTATTTCTCATCTCGCACATTGGGACAATGTTTTGATTAAGTGGGGTAGAGGAACGTCACTTAGCTTTTTAGCATTATATTCCATGAATTGCGTGAGTATCTTGATTCTCTTTGATGCATGATTCACCACTTAGACTTTGATTCTTTTGAATTTCAAAAAATTATGATATCTTTGATCTTTTCGAGTTAATTGACTTCATCTTTGTTTTACTTTATACGAGTAAGAGAAAGTGTCCACTTCAAGTAGTGGCGTATTAAGCACATATTCATTATGAGCCACCATTTTAAGCACATATAACTCACTTCTCTTGGTATGTAGTCGATAGCATATTGCTTTAACTAGAGTTGACCACGGCTTTATCACGAATCATGTTTCACTTACGCTTATAAAGGCAAAGGAATTTCGGATTCCGTAGTTTATCATGAGTGAGTCCGTGAGGATAGTTAAATCAATGAGAGTTCACCGCCAAGAAAGAGAAGTGGATTGAAATATATACATCTATATTCTCTTTAGAAATATCTTAGTCGATGGAGCGTAAGACGCACGACTTTTGCATAGACCGATAAACGTGAGCCTATGAGTAATATATGCTCGGTTGTCGATTCGCCTTGCCACTCAATTAATTAACAAATACATGTTCGAAACCGGTTAGTTCGACTACGGGTTGATGTAATGTGAAATTTTTTGCATTTCTAAGCGGTTGTGAAAGTTATTGCACACACACATTGGCTCATGACTTGAATAGTGTTTAATGTGTTACTGATGAATATGAGTGGCATGATCTTGATCTTGACTTTGTGAGGCATAGTTGTTTTTAATTAACTTGTGCATTGATCGAGTGTTATTTTCTTTTCACCTTTTTGCTCGACAATCAAAAGCTAAGTGGGGGTAGTTGATAACGCCTAAATGGTACCAATAATTATACATATTCACCACAGATTACGCTCAAGAGAGGACATATAGGCTCGTTATTATGTGGAATATATGTCAAATGCTCGTGAGTGTTTTCAGGATCGTAATTCTGCATCTATGTTATTTTCCGATGTTTTGGTACTGTTTTGTCTCGTTTTACGTGTTTTATACGATGTACCAAACCGGAACATTGGAGAATAGATCTGGACCAAAAGAAGTACATTGGGAGAAGTGATTGAACTCTAAGAAGAAGTTGAAGAAAAGAAAGAAAAGTAGGCCCGGTAACCCGGAGGCTAGGCCCGTAAACCGGCGTCTTGTGGAACACGAAATTGATTCGCCACATTATCTAGGTCGGTTAGGGTTTTGGAGAGTCTTAAGTCGGCTATTGTATCTATATAAAGCCGCATATCAAAGCTTTGAGAGAATTCATATGCTTGATACAATCTTCAATTTTATATATTACATTACAATTATTATTATGCAATAAAGTTTTCTTGAGCTTTGGAGAGTTGTTTTCGGTTTCCTCCTTCTTCCATCATCTCTAGCTTGAGTAGATCGAGCTAGATCTCCGTTGTTGATGGTATGAAGCTTTGAACGTTCCTTTATTATCTTCAATATGGTAGATCTTCGTATTTATGTGTTTTATTTAATGCATGTTTAACAACCCCATAATTTACTTATTTTAATCATACTGAGCAATGTAGATCCATAAATTAGGAAAAGCCGGTAAACCGGCGGTCACCGGTTTACCGAGGCTTGTTTTAGAAAACCTAAACCGGGATTCACTACTATGTTGATCGGCAGGAATAATTAAAACGAGTAGTAGAGTCCGCCAATCTAGTATTCGTAATTGTAAATTAACATGAAGGATTAATGAAGTGTTAATTAGGACATAGTCTTGAATGGACCCTAGAACGTCTTTGGTCAATGTCGACAACTATCTAGGCGGGTTAGCGGTATGAGTTAGCGCTCAATAACGGCAATTCTAGTTCTTTATGCGTATGGGCTATTACGGACCATTTAAGGAGGGTAGCTTGCGTATAGATTGTCTCTGCCATTGTCGGAGTAGATAGGGTTAGGATTTGCACCCGTGCTGATAATGATAATTAAAACTAAAGCTCACGATTAATTTAAGGAAATTATGTGGGAAGTAAACATAACGATTAACTAATCCGAGTTAGTAGATCGGTGAGGAGAGGAGAGAATACCATGTTTGTTTTCTTTATGTTATTGTTGGTCAATGACCACCTTTATGTTGCTTCAATATTAGGTTAGAATGTTTATACTTATAGTTGCATTGTCTTTGTGGGATCGACCTTGACTCGCATTTACTATACTACGATGTACCTAGTATTCTTGCTAGTAATACCGTCGTTAGTGACTTACACACGATCGGAAGGAACCAATGGCGGGACCCTAATGGTAAATTATATAGTGGTGAAGGCACCCTTAGCATACAATGTAATCATGAGAAGACCAGGACTTGTCGATCTCCGGTGTAATCTCACCACTCATGTTAGTATGAAGTTCCCTACGGGGAAGGTTCTCTGAAATCAAAGCGATGTGGAAATGCCGGGAGCTATTACAATAGTAAATGGAAAAATGATGGTTCAACAAGTGAGCATCTAAGAGTTGCTTCACGAAGATGAAGAAAGCTGGTCATCTTAGGACCTCGAGGTCGTTTGCCTATGGGACGGCAGAGGACTCAACAATAAATGTGGGGCGGATTCCATCCCCATGCAAATGATCTTTGATAAATCTGTTGAAAGAGTTCAGGATGTATTTGCATAGAATACGTAAGACATGCCATGGTTATCTCCGGACCTTGCCGTTCACAAAGCTAAATATAGACTGAGCAGGATACCGGTCGGCAAAACAAAAGGCACTTTGCCTCTGAGTGCATCTCGGAAATTGAGAAAGAAGTAACCAAGATGTTGGCCAACATTATTAAAGTAGTCGATATCCAGTGGTTAGCTAACCCAAGATCTTGGTCAAACAGCAGATGGGAGATGGAGGATGTGTGTTGACTTCACCGATCTCAACAAAGCATGTCTGAAAAGATCACGCCTACCCAAGATTGATCATCTAGTAGACTCAAGTAGGGTTTGAAGTGTTTGCATTTTAGATGCTTATAAGGGATATCATCGGATCCTAATGGATCCCCAAGACGCAGAGAAGACAAGCCTTCATAATGAATTTGGGACGTCGCTACGTCATGCCCTTAGGATCGTACCAAGATTTTTGCCCAAGATCGGGCGATGCATGGAGGTGTACGTGGATGACCTTCTAGTCAAGAGTAGGTCTTTTGATCAAAATTTAATAGATGTTAGAGAGGTGTTGGAGGTGCTATGGCAAACTCAAATGAAACTTAACCCTAAAAATGTACGTTTGGGGTCATATCGGAAAATTCCTTGGATACATGATATCCAAAGATAGGATTAGAGTGAATCGACAAGGTAGATGCTCAAGACAATGCGACCACCAAGGAACATCAAAGGCGTACAACGGTGGGGAAGAATATCAAGATTGAATGGTTTCTTTCCGGATCGGCACAACATGCCTTACCTTTTATCAAGATTTTGAGAAAAGCAAGTCCCTTTCGTTGAGATGAAGAAAGCGGAAAGCCATTGACGAATCAAGTCATATTTGGCGAATCGCCAACGCTAATGACTCCTCAAGAAGGATAATCGCATATGTCTATTTGGTCATATGTGAAGAAGCGCTAAGCGCTATATCGATCAAAGAACAAAGCAAAACAGATACCGGTTTTCTTTGTGAGTAAGCACTACACGGACCAGAGGTCGAGATATTCAAACGCAGAGAAATTGGCATTGGCATTGGTGCATGCCTCCGTGAAGTTAAAGCCAATAATCGATCACCTTTTACGGCAAATCTTAGGACGACCGAAACCTCGGGAAGGTTGGCAAAATGGGTCAGAGTATCGATATCGATTTTTGTCCCCAAGCGCCATTAAAGCACAAGCCTTAGCAGACTTCCTTGCCGAAGGATTAGAGAACGATAAGCCCAAACAGGATGAGAACAAGTGGAAACTATATGCGGATGGTGCGAACAAAGAAGGAGCGGCGTGTCTCCGCTTTCGTCGATCGAAAGGAAGAATTCCCATATGCCTTGTGGTTTGGGTTTCAAGCCACTAATAACAAAGCATAGTATGAAGCCTTAGTTCTGGTCTCAAATTGGAAAACAAGCATGGAGCGGATAGTCGCAACTTTACAACGATTCACTCGTTGTAAACCATACAAACAACGAATATGAAGCTAAAAAGAGCCAATGAAGAAGTACCTAACAGTGGTTCGATCTCTATTGGAAAATTTTCAATAGGTCCAGTCGACGGATACCCCAAACAGAGAATAGAAGAGTGGACGCCCTATCAAAACTAGTGTCAAACTTTGTATCGAGATAGGAAAGTATTGGTGGAACTCCTCAAGGAAAGGAGCTACGATCGCAGATCGTTCACCGATTAGGCAAGCCGATGCGTGGATGGATCCTAATGTGTCCTATCTCGGAGATAAAATTTTGCCTCAAGATAAAATTCAAGCCGGAAAGATGAAACCACTATCAACAAGGTATTCCCTATTCGAGAACGTCCTCTATCGTAGGTCGTACATCGCACCATGTCTTAGATGTGCAACAAGTGAAGAAGGAAATTACCTTATCCGAGAGATATACTTGGGAATCTAATGAAATCATCCTGAGCTCGGACACTAGCAAGAAAGTGTAGATCGTTAGGCTATTATTGGCCTACAATCAAGATGCCAAAGATTTGGTGGAAAAATGCAAGTCGTGTCGTGCATGATAATCGTCACATCAACCATCTCAATATATGGTTCATGTGGCTTCCTATGGCCCTTCGATCACCGGGGGTAGATCTAGTAGGACCACTTCCATGAGCTCCCGGCCATGTCGATTTCTAATAGTAGCAGTGGACTATTTCACCAAGTGGGTTGAATCCAACCATCGACTACTATAACCAGAAGCAAATAAAGAAATTCATATGAAAATACATAGTATGCAGATATGGAATCCCAAAGAATTTAATTTGCATAACGGAACTCATTCGAAAACAAAAGCATCAAAGAATGGTATGCCGAAATGCATAACTCAACACTTCACTTACATTGGCTATCCTTAAGCCAATGGGTAGGTCGAATAGGAGAGAATTGGACCGAGTACTTGCCTAAAATCTTATGGGCATGTAGAACAACACCAAACTCGCCACTGGGAAACCCCATTCCTTAACCTATGGGTGCGAGGTAGTAATTCCGGTGAGATCGGCTGCCGTCCCTACGAGCAACGCCTATTCAAGATCGCTAATCGAGCTCGGGCATTCAAAGACGACACGGAAGAAGCTCGAAATATGTCCTTCATTAGAATGGCCAAGTATAAACAAAGGTATATCTCAATACTACAACTCCGGGTTAAGCACTCATATTTTAAAGAAGGAGATCTAGTACTCCAAAAGAATGAGGTCGCAGACAAGGACCTCAAGGAAAACTTGACCCGAATCGGGAAGGCCCTACAAGGTGGTAAAGGTGCATGGAAAATGTGCATATCACCGGTGATGCACGGGCGAGACCATACCACGTTTGGAATCTTGCCAACCTAAGGAAATTTTATGTCTAGGAGTTCGAGACTTTATTTATGCATTATTCATGTTTTAAATTTTATGCGCCAATAAGATGTAATCAAACATCGGTTATTATAATAAATTTTTATTTTGCACATGTGCATTATTTTTATAAGTTTGCGGACTAAGAAAAGTTGGCAAAGGACAAACTTTATAAGTCTGCATGATGACGACGTAATCGAAAGGGTCGACTCGAAAAGTTTACAAAGGACAAACTAAACAAGTCTCAGAGATGACGATCAAAAGCGAAATGAGACTCGTAAAAGTTTGCAAAAGACAAACTTCACAAGTTTGCGATCGAATCGAGTGCAAAGTAGACTCGTAAAAGTCGCAAAAGACAAACTTCACAAGTCTGCAGGATAGACCATACGAAAGTGCAGCGTACTCGAAGTTGGTGAAGACCAAACTTAAACAAGCCTGAGACAGACGATCGATCGAGCCGCAAAGCATACTCGGTGTTGATAAAACCAAACTTAATCGCAAAGCGCATCGAGAATGGTATACGCTCATCGAGATGCATTATAAACTTAGAATGTTTGTAATAGCCAAACTTCCTAAGTCTGCAGATGACAATCGAGCCAACACTAAATTACATTATTCAAAAGCAAAGCTTGAAAACAATGTACTTCATGTGTCAAGGATCCCAAGTTATGCTTGAATGAAAAAAAGGCTAAAACAAAAGCCAAAAAGAAAATAAAAAACAAAATGAAAGGCAAATGAAGTGATTATAGACGGATGCCTAAAAGGCATACAATGTCAAAATAATGCCTAAAAGGCGTATATTGTGAAAACAAAAGACAATAAAAAGTTTGAAATTATTACAAAATTTTCAAAAGAAAAAGCAGTTAATAAGCCTAAGGATCGTGAAGGATCTTGTTGAGAAGGCGATATGAAGATGTACTAGAAGGTGAGCCGAAGATGCAGCTTGCAGCTTGACGGCAGTCTGGGTGTACTTAATCGCCAGATCTTCACCCTAAAATTCTCTAAGTCTAGCCTTATAGACTTTATTGCCGCCACTCTTGCGAAGTCCCTTGAGAAGTTTTTCAATGAGTAGCCGGGACATTGCTCCTTGGCTTGATCCACACACAAAGTGTACCCATGATTCAAGATTAGACCAAGCAAGACTTTTAAAGCCCGATAAAATGAGCGAGCTCTTATAGTCATGAATGGCTTGGCGATCATGCGGTATCGCTTAAGTTCTTCACGTTCATTTCGAGTTTCACCAAGGCCTCATTCGCTCCAAGATCTGCTTAACATGATCGACCGGCTGTCCGTCGTTGATCCAACTTTCTTTGGGCTAGAAGTTGCTTATTCGGATCGATCTGTTGATCCTTGAATGACGAGCGTCTTGATGTTTTTGACGGCTTTGAAAGGTCGACAATCCGTTTCTCAAGGAATTCTTACGGGAAGAAAAGCTATTAAGTCTATTAAATTCCTTCCCACTTTGACAACGACATAAGATTAAGTCGACAGAAGAAGATAATGGCAAAAGAAGTAACAAATATAAAGGCAAGAAGAAGCATACCATGGTGGCGAGATCCTTGTCTGGCGGTTCGACATGAAATCGAGAGGAATGGAACCCCTCCAAATCGAAATGTCACGATCACCACAAACATGCACCTTCTCTTTCTCCCGGATCGAGCGACTTAAAGTTGTCCTCTCGCCACGAGGCTCGGGACCATCTAGGACGATTAGGCTCTCCTTCCCTTGGTGTGTATGCGTGTGGTAGCATGTTCATCTCGAAGATATTCATCGACGAAGATCCTCGGGATTGGCCTCGGGGTTTACAAGAGAAAACTCCGGATCGCCAACAACCCAAGAAGCATCCGGGTTCACAACTTGCGTTACATTCGTGACAACCTCCTCTTCCTCAAAAGCTTCATCAAAGATAGTACGCAATGTACGAAAAGACAAGGAAGAACAACGTTAATATGAATAGAAAAGACCAACAAACATACATGAATAAAAGTCATAAAGAAACAAAGACAAGGATAAGTTCCTACGGTTTTCATACTCTACTTGAGTAAGCCTCGGTAAGGCTTAGGCCCGAGTCACCAGACGAGACGCCTCGATCACTTGGGAGGCCACTCTTGATGGTCCAGAAGACACCGTGATGCAATGTCCTCCAACAGCTTGTTCGCTAACCCCATGAGGCATACATCACCGGAAGTTGATGATAATTCCAACCACCCACCAGGTGTCTTCCGTGACGGATAAAAATGAAGTGGTTTTTCCACATGAATAGAAGTTTTTCCTTTGGAAAGGATGAGGATGCCCCTTCGGTGGTGCATTGGCGTTGAAAATAATACCACCCACTATGGTTCCTAACCTTCTTATGTTGGTAGAAGGTCCTAAACAAATCTACAGAGAACTCGATATCTATACATCTACAAGAGCATGAAGCCGATGATCGTCCCTAACCCTATTGGGGCGATCCGCAGATCCTAAATGGTAGTGTCTCGAACGGCCAAAAGGCCGGAGAATGGGACCCTAAGGCCATGAGCGAATCGCTCCTTGTATACAATACAATACCCTCAGGAGCTAATGAGCATACAAGTTCGCACTTTTGAAGATGAGGAGATCTTGGTCTATGTCAATATTGTATTGGTTACAGATCTGAAGTATATCATCTGTTTAAGTTTGGATTTTACCCCAAACAACCTATGGCCGACCTAGCGTCATATGTGCTCTAAGACTCGATTTAAAGAGGTAAACCCGAAATGGGAATAAGGTCTAGATGAAGTAGTAGGTGTGGATCTATAATTAATCGCCTCGCTTGCCATGATCAAGGACGGGGTAGAAGCAGAGGTTTCTATTTGGACCCTAGACTAACAAACTTCCTTCCGATGAAGACTGGATTCAAAATCCTTTCTATTGAGCTACTAGTTATGGGGCCAATACTCATTAACCGGAAAGAAAAGAAGAAGAATAAACTTCGAAAGAGAAGAAGAGAAAATGCTTACTTGAGGAAACACAAAGTGTCTTGAGGATTTGAAATCTTCAATTTAATAGCAAGAATAGAGAAGTGGGAAGGGTGATGTAAAAAGAAAGGGGTTATAACCCCCGGACGTGTAAACAACGTCAGTTGTGGGAAAGAGGGAAAAACGCCTCGGTTCCCGGAAAAGTAATAATGACCTACTTAATAGGCTGCTATCTGGCAGCTAGGAAATTCAAAACGTGAGGTCTGATATGTTGGGCCGAACAACACTAGCGCAGATCTGACCATCTAAAAGCAAGATCAGATCTGGGGGGCTTATGATGATAGCCGACCCGAACTACGCCATGTGTCATCCTTGTAAGTCGTGTAATTAATGACTAGCCTCTTAAAAGTAAGGTGTTAAGGGCCAGGAGCCCTAAATACATATCCAAGGGCAGGTCCCTGACCCCAGGTGGGAGATCGGCAGATGCTCCTCCTCCAGCCACCGCAGGTCGGCTAAGGCTTGGTGAAGAGGAGCTGCCCAGTTCAGCCATAGTGGCCTTGGGGGCTCGGCGCAGGACGCAAAGAGCAACCCCGGATGTTATTCCACATTCTGGGTAACTAAAGATAAATAAGGAAAGAATCCTAAGTCATAAAGACTCTGATCCTGACATTTAAATATGTCCATAATTATCCCTAAATTATAGGGATTTATGCGTGTATATCCTTAGGGAAATAATAATGCAAATCCTTGCAGGACAAGGAAAGGATAAATCACTTATATAAACAATCTTAAGGAACTACGAAAGACTTGATTCGAATTAAGCTATTGGATACGTCGGCAACTCAAGAGAAATTACTCGAGAGTTCAGTCTAAGATACACCAAAAACACAATCCCATTAACATGATATACGGTTCTTAGGATTAAAGATCGTTGTCACAAAGGTAATAGGCCTGGATTTATTCATAGACGATTTACAGCATCGTCAATGATCACTTGATCAACATGTGCAACTCGAATTTGGCCATTTTGGACTTGATCACGAATATGATGATTATTAATGGCAGCATATTTCAATCATAAATGAAATACCAGATTTTCACAGAGTTGAGTTATCCCGGTATTGTCATAAAAATTGATCAAAGTTTTTTAGACTCGTATAGCCAAGATCATGAAGAATATATGTATACCAATGAATCTCTACATAATAGTAGCAACTGTCTTATATTCTACTTTTGTTGAACGAGCAATTGCCTTTGTTTCTTGGAGCTCCATAAGACGAGTCTTGCGAAGATCTACAGTGATGATGTTGGACATCATCTATGTATAAATCCGGGTCGTGACTACTTCTATGACAATTAATTCAAGAATAAATCGAAGATGGGATGATTTTGGTGAGTATTTTCAGACTGAGCCTGTGTTGTTTCCCAAGTTTCCTATGTATCCAATATGTGTAATTTGAATCAAGTCTCTCGTAGTTCCTTAGGGATCATTTATATAGAGGGTGCCTCGCCCGTTTTCTTGTCCAACAAGGATTCAGTATTCTTAATCCCTAAGGATTATATCGAGTCAATCCCTTTGATTTATGGATAATTATGAATATATTTAAATGACATGGTAAGTTTCATGAAATCATGGGATTCTTTCCACGTTTATCTTATAATATAAGAACGTGTTGAATATCGGATAAGGAAAGCTCTATCCGACCTGCGGTGAGCTCCTCAGGTCGTCTCGACCTTAGATGCATTACCCGAGCTCCGCTATGACCGATCCGACCTGAGGTGGTCTAATTGAGAGGACAGGTCAGACCTCCCGCCTGGGGTTTTGGCTTGATACCGGGCTCCTAGACTTTAATCTTGTGACTTTACCTTTCCTTATTTATTACGTAGCCATTCCATGAATGACACGTGGAAAGTTCTAGTCCGACCCCCATCATACAAATACGCGCTTGTAGAAGAATAAACATCTTTATTTCCACCTCAATCTGCATCATAATAAGCATGTAGCGTCATAAAGGTGACATTATACCTTTTACTGAATCTGAACCTGTCTCGCAAAGCAGAATTTGGTGCATACTAATCTGGTATAAAGTATGTGTCTGAATACTCACATGAGCATCATGTTTGATGTTCTCAACTGAAGTCTGGTGATCACGTCTAAAGTCTATTGTGTACACATCCTATCAGCTCCGAGTCTGAATCAAGTTACATCTGGTGGTCCTTATTTGAATATGGGAAGGCTGCGTCTGGGTATTATTGTCAATCATTTAGTCGGCTAGGGTTGGGATCCCAAGGCTATAAATACCATGTTGATGTAACACTCAAAGTAACTATTTGTGCATAATAAAATCATCTTTTCTGTCCGTGATTAGTCAACACATTGTTGGATACCGCGTTAGATTCTACGCTTTTTGGTTACTATTCTTGAATGATTTACGCTGTAATTGCTTCTGTGTTTCTGGTTCTTCTTGCAATCCATGATTAAACTAGAAATTGCCATGGACAACAACAGAAAGAAGGAAGAAGAAACCCAGTTTTATTCAATATGAAAAGAGTAGTACAAAAGCTTGTGTTAGACACTGCTGCTTTCTTGCTTTATATACAACAAGTAGCAGTTACAAAATGGTACAAACTAACCTAACTAACTTAATAACAAACTAACTAACTTAAGTAATTTCAGATTGTTATTGATGGTTGTAACACCCCCTCTCAAGATGAAATTACTTAACCTTGTAGATGTTACAAATAGGGTAAAAAGAGAGTAAATTCTGGAATGTGTTATTATCAAGTGGTTTGGTGAAAATATCAGCTGGCTGCAAGTTTGTAGAGATTGGCAAGGGCTTTATCAATCCAGATTGGTACCTGTCCCTTATCACATGACAATCTATTTCTATGTGCTTTGTTCTCTCATGGAATATAGGATTTTCTATGATGTGCAAAGTACTTTTGCTGTCACA
Source organism: Gentiana dahurica var. dahurica (assembly GCA_024500145.1). Lineage (NCBI taxonomy): Eukaryota > Viridiplantae > Streptophyta > Magnoliopsida > Gentianales > Gentianaceae > Gentiana > Gentiana dahurica. The sequence goes on from CM044905.1 coordinate 22,048,971, forward strand.
GAACATAGGTATAGGTTTGTTTTGTTTTATATCAAATTCTGCCAGTAGATAAGTCAACCACTGCAATTCACATGAGGCCATAGCCATAGCCCTATATTCTGATTCAATAGAACTTCTAGAGGCCGTGGTTTGCTTCTTTGCTTTCCAACTTATCAGGGAATGACCAAGGAAGACTGAAAAACCAGTGATTGATCTTCTGGTGTCATCACAACCAGCCCAATCATCATCTACATAAGCTTTAAGTTCTAGAGAACCTTGAGCAGAAAACAAAATGCCTTGTCCTGGTACATTTTTCAAGTATATCAAGATCCTGTGTGCTGCCTTTAGTTGAAGTTCAGTTGGTGCATCAAGAAACTGACTTAACTGCTTTGTAGCTAAAGTAATATCAGGTCTGGCTATACCAAGGTATAGTAATTTGGTCACCAGGATTCTGTAGTATCTGTTTGAATCCAACTTTTGGGAGTCCTTGCTATGTAGTTTTTGAGAGGTGTCCATAGGAGTTTGCACTGGTTTGCAATCTGTATAACCATAATCTTCCAGAAGTTCCAGGCAGTATTTTCTTTGAGACAAAACTATACCTTTTTTTGATCTTGCAACTTCCAAACCTAGGAAGTACTTGAGATCTCCAAGATCTTTGATGCCAAATCTTGAATTCAGAAAGCCTTTCAAATCTTTTATCTGGTCTGTGTTTGGACTAGTGATGAGTACATCATCAACATATACTAGAAGGGCAATGAAATTTGATATTCTGCTTGGACTTTCTAAACCCCTCTCAAGCAGAGCTTGGGTTAACTTGATATTCTACTGCCTGCTAGATTGTTTTAATCCATACGAAGACTTGTGTAATTTGCAGACATGTCCAGGTTCTGAATTGCAACCTTGAGGGATGGTCATGTAAACTTCTCTAGTTAAGTCTTCATGCAGAAATGCATTGTGGACATCCAAATGATGTAAGTACCAGCCTTTAGCCGCAGCAATTGCAAACATTGTCCTGACAAATGTGCATCTAGCCACTGGAGAAAAAGTATCAAGATAATCCAGGCCTAGTTGTTGAGTGTATCCCTTAGCCACCAGTCTTGCTTTGAACCTTTCCACAGATCCATCAGCATGTCTTTTTATTGTATATACCTATTTGCAACCTATGGGAGTTTTGCCTCTTTGTTAAGGGTGAATTTATACGATTTATAACGATATATTCTATGATATTTTCCCCCGTATTTGTACTAAATTGCATAAGAAACAAGTGTTTAATCGATATATTGAGTAAATGAGGTTTTAAATAAGTTATTCGCAAAATTGGGTGATTTTGGTGCTTTTAATATGATTCTATGATTATTTGGACATTATTACATTTTGCGATGTTTTTATGTGTTATAGATACATGTTTGAGGCTCAAGAGATGATCAAAAGTTGATTAAGTTCGAGCTAATTGATGATAAAAGAGATAATGAAGGAATGAGATGGAGAAAAAAGAGATAAAGATAAAGAAATCAAAATTCGATCAAGCTGAACGAGCGTCCAGGTCCCGTCCAGAGTGGACGGGCGTTGGATAAAGCAGACGGGCGTCCTGAGGAGTGATTTTGATACAGAGAGTTTGGACGCCGTCTGAACGGGCGTCTGAAGCAGTCCAGATCTAGCTGGATGGGCGTTCACAAGAGCGGACGAGCGTCCGTCGACCGACTTTGTTGAACCGACTTCAAAATCTATATATAGCAGCTGTTTTCTCCACATATGAAAAACAATATACACACATTATTGTTAAGGGTGAATTTATACGGTTTATAACGCTATATTCTATGATAATTTTCCCCATATTTGTATGAAATTGCATAAGAAACATGTGTTTAATGAAAATATTGAGTAAATGATATTTTAGAAGAGTTAATCGCAAAATAGGTTGATTTATGTGTTTTAATTATGATTTTATGATTATTTGGACATTATTACGTTTTGCGATGTTTTTATGTGTTATAGATACGTGTTTGATGCTCAAGAGATGATCAAAAAGAGATAAGAGTCGAAATATATGATGATAAAAGAGATAATGAAGGAATTGACAAGAAGAAAAGAGATAAAGATCAAGAAATCGAAATTCAATCATATTGAACTGGCGTCCAGGTCCCGTCCAGTGGACGGGCGTCTGATGAAATTGAACGAGCGTCCAGGGATGGAAAGTTGATTCAGGAAGTTTGGACGCTGAGGTGGACGCTGGATGGACGAGCGTCTGATCATGACTCGGCCCGACTCGAAGTTTTATTGAAGAATGGACGGGCGTTCAAAGAACCAGACGGGCGTCCGGTGGCCGACTTAGCAGAACCGACTTTGAAATCTATATATAGTCGGTTGTTTTCTCCACAAATCATCATCAAACTCTCATTATTCAAAACCCTAAACCTAGAGGCGGCTTTAGGCTGCGTTTTTCTCTTTTATTCCTATTTTTATGCTCTTAGTTTAGATTAAACACTAGTTACTTTTTATGCACTGTTTACGCAAATTTGAGTTCTGAGGATGTTCAGAGGCTAAAAGCTTCATCAAACGAGTATTGTGAAGCCGTCCAACAATTGTTGATTTCGTTTTCTTGATTATCCTGTGAGTTTTTAATAAAGGTTGTTTCTTATTCATGCTTATTCATGTTTAATTTGCTCTTATATCGGAAGATATGCATGTGTTGATTGTTTATTGTTGATGGAAGTCTTAATAAACCCTAGATCACCATGAATAAGAATAGTAATTGAATCTATCATAACGGAAGTTAATAGGTTTAATTACTAGATTATAAACACAAAGTTTGCACCTTTGGTTATTAAACGCGTTAATCTTACATCGGAAGATAATAGATTGATAGATGAACTTTCTAAGGAATTAGGGTTCATGTTTAGGTGAGGTGAATCACAACTTTGATAAAAACCGCAATATAATCGAGATAGGGAATCAATGCTTGTTGGATAGGTGGATCAATCCTCGTTTGCTCGTTATAAATTTGATTTAAATCCTTAAAAGCTTGAATTTGTCTAGTTAGTTTACTTTTATCTGCATCTTAGATTAGTTAGTTTAAATTGGTTCGCAGCCCGTATCCTTCCTGGCTTTAGATCATCTCTTCTGTCCAGTTTTACGTTTTATTTAAGTTTAATTTTCAGTATTTCGTTTAGTTTTATCCGCTATTTAGCTTAGTAATCGTGACATAGGCTAGTTAGATAAAAACTAGAAATCACAATCGTTTAGTTCCCCGTAAGATCGACCCGGCATTAACCGCTATTACTACGATCCTTATACTTGAGGTTAACTGGATTATTACTTGTTTATTTCGTGTTGATAAAATCCGTGACAAGTTTTTGGCGCCGTTGCCGGGGAACCGGACGGTTGTCTAGTTTTTGTTTTCGTTTTCCTGTTTTTTTTCTGTTTGTTTTTGTTTCGTTTTCCTGTTTTACTCCGTTTTAAACTCCTGTTTTTAGCTGATAATTGTTTTAGGTAGTTGTTAAGTAGATAATTAGGGTTTAAGACTTTCCCTTAGTAGTTTTCTTGGAGATTAGATCGTCTGTCTTTCTGTTTTTTTTCTGTCGTTCTTTCTTACCTTCTCTTCTTTTCTGCAAATTTCTGCTTCTGTTCTAGTTTTCCCACTACCAAACGGGCGTCTGGGATATTGGACGCCCGTCCGCTGGAAAATTATCAATTCTGTTTTGTTTTTATTCACTTAGACGAGCGTCCATAAGATTTGGACGCCCGTTCAAGTATTTTGTCTTTCAGACGAGCGTTTGGACCACTAAACGCCCGTCCGATCTCAATTCCATCTGGACGCCCGTCCAAACTTTTGGACGTCCGTCTGGTCTTGTTTTCTTCAATACTTTTGTTTCCTTTTCTTCTTTCCCATTCTTTTCTTTAGGCTTTTAATTTTTAGTTTAGGTTTTTACTTTCTTAGTTTTAGGTTCTGTTCCACTTGTTTTTGGTCCGGTTTATGCAAACTCGGAGTCAAAAGGGACCGTTAATATACACCCCTGACCCCGAGCGAACCATAGTCCGGCCAAACAGGCAGAATTTCCGTTCTGCGGTTCTGGCAGACAGAGCCGAGCGAGATCTTGAAGAACAACTAGCAAGAGAAATCACTGATTTTGTGATAATGGCCGCTGATAATAGACGTACATTGGCAGACTACGCCATGCCAGGCAAAGTCAAGGTCAACCCGGCTATTGTTATTCCAGCCATTACTGCACAAACCTTTGAGCTGAAGCCAGGACTTATCCAGATGATGCAGCACGCATCAATTTTTCACGGCTACCAATCAGAGAATCCGCATACCCACTTACACACATTCTTAGAGATATGCGGTACTACACGCATCCAAGGAGTAAGTGAGGATGCTATCAAACTGAAACTATTTCCATTTTCGTTGAAAGGGGAGGCCAAAGAGTGGTACACCTCTCTCCCGTCTGAATCTATCACCACCTGGGCAGAACTCGAAAAGGAGTTCTTGAGTCAATATTTTCCACCTTCAAAGACAGCCCAGTGCTTAAATGACATTTTCACATTTTATCAGAGAGAGAATGAATCTTTCTTCGAGTGTTGGAAGAGATTCAAGTCCCTTCTTAGAAAGTGCCCCCACCATGGCTTGCCACTGGAAAGGCAAGTCAATACATTCTTCAGTGGATTGACCGAGCTTACAAAAGGCATGGTCAATAGTTCTTCTGGCGGGGCATTTCTGAAGAAAACGCCTGATGAGGGATGGGCATTGTTTGAGGACATTGCCAAATATAACTATGCCCCCTCTTATCAAGCAATTCACGCACCTCCTCCTCCCAAGGTTGAGGAAGTCAATTTACAAAGTTTGATTGCCATGCTGCAAAAGCAGATGGTCCCACCTCAAGTTTCCAATCCTATAAATCAAACTTCCTCTTTTCCACAGAACCCTCGGGTTCTGTATTGCGAAAATTGCTGTCAGACCGGCCATATGAATGGCCAATGTCAATTTAATCCCCCTGCACCTTATCAAGTAAATGCTGTTCATGACTATGGACAGTACAATCAAGTCACATGTCAAAATTGTGACGAGGTGGGGCACACTTCTAAATTCCGCCCTATGAACGGACAGAATGCGGAAGTGAATGCATTCTATGGCCAGAACAATCAAAGGTTCAATCGGTTTCCAGGCCAGGGCAATTTTCAAAACCAAGGGTTTAATCCATCTTCAAATTTCAATCCCAACTCGAATTTTAATTCGAATCAGAATTTCAACAGAAACCCTAGGTTTAATCAAAATCAAAACTCGAATTTTTCCAATCCTACGCAAAAGTTCAATCAGAATTGGCCTTCCAATCCAAATTCTCAATTTCAAAGTCGGCCCAGCCAGCCCTATGCTCCAAATCTCCAAAACTCTCAAGGCCCCTCCCAACCTACAAATCTTGAGGCTAAGTTGGAAGAGCAAAGTAGATCGATGAAGAATCTTGAGAGACAAATTGGGCAACTGGCTGAGCGGTTAGCTTCTAGACCCCCAGGGCAGCTGCCCAGTTTCACTGAGAAGAATCCAAAGGGTGGTCAAGTTGCTCAGGCTGATTTGAACAAAGGCCCATGTACTGACCTTGTGCCATCAATTCAATACGGTAAGGAGGAGGCCAGTGCAATGAATCTAAGGAGCGGTACACAAGTTAGTGGTCCTTCCCATCCGGGAAACCACTAGCCCCTCCTGCCATTGATAAGGCAGGAGGGGAAGCTGAGCACCTACACTCCCCTCAACTGCAAGAGAAAACTCAGGTGGCTGATCCCCTGAGAGGTGAAGAGTTTGGTGATCCTCAAGTGGCTGATCCTTTGAGGACCGAAAAAGCAAGCGAAAGTCAGGAGGCTGATTCCCCGACTACTAAGAAATCTGAAAAAACTGTTCGTTGGAAGGATCTGGAAGACAGAGCGGTCAGTGCATCCTCGAAAAAGGTTTTCTCTGAGGATGACCTTAAGAAACTTCCATTTCCACCGAGAAAGAGCAACATTCCTTTGATTGAGGATAAGAAGTACGAAAAGGTGCTAAACCTTTTGAAAAATACTCAGGTGAATCTTCCATTGTCGGATGTCTTAGTCGAGATGCCTAAGTATACTAAATTTATCAAGGATGTTGTGTCTTCGAAAAAGAAATTAGCAGGCATGGAAAGGCAGATTGGTGAGGATTGTTCCATGATTAATTATGAAAACTTACCAATTAAAAGAGGTGACCCTGGCAAATTTGTACTTACAGTTTTGATGGGAGGTCTAGTCTTCCCAAATTCTTTGTGTGATCTAGGTGCCTCTATAAGCCTTATGCCAATGTCCGTATGCAAGCAGCTCGGTTTACAAAGCCTTCTAGAACCCACTACTATGAGTTTACAATTCGCGGATAGATCCTCTAAGAAAGCTTCAGGAATCCTAAAAGACGTTTTGGTTCAGATTGATCGATTTACCTTTCCAGTTGATTGGTATGTTTTAGATATAGAGAAAGACGAAAACGTTCCGTTGATTCTAGGAAGACCTTTCTTATCTCAGCTAGAGCCCTCATCGATTGCGATGGTGGGCAAGTGACTATCCGAGTTGGTGATCAAGAGGTGAGTTACAATGTCTTAAAGTCCATTCAAGTACCCTCGGGCCCTCCAACCGGCTTTTCCATTGATTATATGATGGATGATTTCACCGACTATATGGATAAGCAAGTCATGGCTGTAGAAGCAGAATATGAGCGATTAGTTGATAATCTGAATACTCATGGTAGGGTGAATCTGGATCAACTAGCGGTGATTTTGAGGAAGAGCTATTGGAAGGAGAAGCTTTGGCGGTGGGACCACAGAGTAAACTCAATGATATTGAGTTGAAAAGTGGAGATCTCAAGTCTAGTTTAGAAGACCCCCCTGCGGATTTGGTGTTGAAGCCGTTACCCAAACATCTTAAGTATGTGTTCTTAAGAGAAGGCGACAAGCTTCCTTTAATCATATCTGCCAAGCTTTCCCGTCTAGAGGAAATGAAACTGATCAACGTCTTGAAGAAGAATGAAAAAGCTTTTGGTTGGCAAGTAGGAGATATCAGGGGAATATCTCCTGACATCTGCATGCACAAGATCAAGACGAATGAGGGCGCCAAGTGTGTCAGACAGCCCCAGTGAAGGCTTAACCCTCATATGCAAGAAGTCGTTAAAAAGAAATCATTAAACTTCCGGACATGGGAATCATTTATGCCATCGCGGATAGTGAATGGGTTTCCCCGACTCAAGTAGTTCCCAAAAAAGGTGGAATTACAATTGAAAAGAATGAGAAGGGAGAGGAAATTGCATTGAGGCTTGTTACTGGCTACTGAGTCTGCATCGATTATCGAAAGCTCAATGAGGTAACCATGAAAGATCACTTTCCCCTTCCATTCATTGACCAGATGCTCGAGCGTCTGGCGGGACACGCATTTTACTGTTTCCTAGATGGATATTTAGGATATTTCCAGATACCCATTGATCCAGCTGACCAAGAAAAGACCACCTTCACCTGCCCTTATGGTACATTCGCCTACAGACGAATGCCGTTCGGTCTCTGCAATGCCCCAGCTACATTTCAGCGATGTATGCTAGCCATCTTTGACGGGCTTGTAGAAAAGTGTATGGAGATTTTTATGGACGATTTTTCGGTTTTTGGTCAGTCTTTTGATGATTGCCTTGACAATCTTGATCAGGTGTTATCCAGATGTGTGGAAAAGAACCTAGTACTTAATTGGGAAAAATGCCATTTCATGGTAGATGAAGGAATAGTTCTTGGCCACAAGATCTCAGCCAAAGGTATAGAAGTTGACAGGGCAAAGGTAGAAGCTATTGAGAAGATGAACTATCCTAAAAATGTGCGCGAAGTGAGAGGCTTTCTTGGACACGTCGGCTTTTACAGAAGGTTCATTCAAGATTTTTCCAAGATAGCCAAGCCCCTGTCCACTTTACTAAAGGAAGACGTTGAGTTTAATTTTGATGAGAGCTGCAAGCAAGCGTTTGAGGAGCTTAAGGATCGTTTAATATCTGCTCCAATTCTTATATCGCCTGACTGGAACCTACCATTTGAGCTTATGTGCGACGCATCAAACTATGCTGTTGGTGCTGTTCTAGGGCAAAAGATCAAGGGAAAGTTCCGACCTATCTATTACGCAAGTCACACATTGAACCCCTCTCAAGTTAACTATACTACTACTGAAAAGGAACTACTAGCCGTAGTCTTTGCTATGGACAAGTTTCGTAGTTACTTGTTAGGAGCTCAAGTGATCGTGTGGACTGATCACGCTGCTTTGCGCTATCTGATGACTAAGAAAGAGGCTAAACCGCGCTTACTACGTTGGATATTGACCCTACAAGAGTTTGACGTTCAAATTAAGGACAAGAAGGGCGGTGAGAATGTAGTAGCGGATCATGTGTCTAGGATGTTAAGTGAGGAAAAGGATGAACCAGATGATATAGATCTTTACTTTCCTCTAGAAAACATCATGTTGATCGATGGCCGCTCTCCTGATGTTCCATGGTATTCTTCCATTGTAAACTACCTTCATGGCCGTTATCTCGATCCAGAGATGTCTTATCAGGAGAAGAAAAAGTTCTTCTCGGATTTAAAATATTTCGTTTGGGATGAACCTTATCTTTTCAAGATCTGTAAAGATGGTTTGCTTAGGAGGTGCGTTCCTGAATCTGAGCAACGAGAGATTATCGAGCAATGCCATAGTGGACCCACAGGTGGTCACTTTGGTCCTTGGAAAACCGTTGCTAAGATATTTCAATCCGGTTTCTATTGGCCTACGATCTTTAAAGATACGGAAGCTTTCTGTAAAGCTTGTGATAGGTGCCAAAGAACCGGTACTCTGACAAGGCGTTTTGACATGCCTTTAAAACCCATCCTCGAATGTGAAGTCTTTGATGTATGGGGTATCGATTTTATGGGACCATTCCCATCATCTTGCGGTAATAAATACATCTTAGTCTGCGTGGACTACGTGTCCAAATGGGTGGAGGCCCAAGCCACTCCTCACAATGATCATAAGACGGTGATGAAATTTCTAAAGAAGAATATCTTCGTGAGGTTTGGATGTCCACGTGCCTTGATCAGTGATGAAGGGACGCATTTCTGCAACCGACCCCTAGAGAAAGTACTTGAGAAGTATGGTGTCCGTCATAAAATTGGCACACCGTACCATCCTATGACTAGTGGTCGGGTTGAAAGGAGCAACCAGAGCATTAAGAAGATCCTGGAGAAGACTGTTAACAGTCATAGGAAAGACTGGAGTCTAAAGTTGGATGATGTACTGTGGGCATATCGAACCGCCTATAAGACCCCCATGGGTACATCACCATATCAAATGGTCTCCGGGAAACCATGTCATCTGCCTGTCGAGTTAGAGCATAGAGCTTATTGGGCTACAAAGTTTCCGAACTTTGATTCCCAATCTTGTGGGAAGCATCGACTACAGCAGTTACATGAGCTGGACGAATTCAGACTCCAGGCCTATGAAAGTGCCAGGATTAGTAAAGATAAGATGAAGCTACTCCACGATGCTAAGATTAAGAAAAGAGAATTTCATGTCGGCGAACAAGTTCTTCTATATAATTCTAGGTTACATCTGTTTCCTGGAAAGTTAAGGACACGTTGGTCCGGCCCTTTCGAGATTCTCCAAATCATTCCGGGAGGCGTTCTAGAACTTCGTGGTTATAGTGGTGAACCGTTTCGAGTCAACGGTCAAAGGTGCAAACACTATATTGGTGAACCCAAAGAGACATCTTTGATTGTTAAATTTCTCGATATTCTCGGATGTGGTGTTCCGCGAGTCGAAGACCTTAGCGAGTTATCACCCGACTTGTTCTCCGAGGATGGCGGAAGTGACCCTTCTGAAGAAGTTCTAGCAGGTAGTGCTGATATGGAAGAACTTGAAAGGGAGCGTCAGTTGAAGCGTCATCAGAGGGCTCAGAGGATGAGGAGGTCACCCATGGGGAAGTTCAAGCGTATGTGGAAAGCTATTAAAGATTTCACCCCATGTGTGACATGCTGTTTCTGCAGCCACACTACTGATCAGAGCTTACACGAGGTAGTGGCTGGCAGAAAAGTCAAATGGCCTGATCCAGGCTGAGTTTTAAACGGTGTCGAGCTAACGACATTAACCAAAAGCGCCACTAGGGGGCAACCTAGATATCGTTTTTTTTAGTTGTTTTGTTTTATGCTTTGATAGTGTTAGTATTTAAGTTTAGTTTATTCAGTTTTAGCCTTATTAAGTTTTTGTTTTTATCTGTCAGTTAGTTGTGCTTTCTAGATATGGATTTCGGTGTTCAGCCGGAGGAGTTACCTTTCCTTAGGAGGATTCCACTCATTACTGTAGATGACGGACCGGGAGGAACCATCGTTTTGCACGTAGATTTTGACATTAGTACCCGCGTCAAGACGGTCACCTATGTTCTTATTGTTCCCCGTTGTTCGGGAGGTGGAGACTTTACTACTGAGGAGTTACAGGCAGCTCTAGGACGTCCTTACACCATCCTCAATGATCCGATGCTGACAGATTTAGCGCTAGTACTGCAAGTTGAGCACTTTCGAGGTGTTGATGTAGCTGGTGAGGACTGGGGTTTACAAGATGAGTATGACTTCCCTCCGGCGATTGACATGCTCCGCCGTCTCATTCGAGTGATCGATTGGTCGGACATTTATGATGACTAGCGTTCTTAGGATGTTTCGTCGAGCAAACGACGTAAAACAAAAGCGCTGAGTGGGAGGCAACCCACTGTTTTCCATCTGTTTTTATCTGTTTTCTAGTAATTTTATGTACTTCATGTGATTTTTATTTGTATTTTTGAAGTTTTATATAAGTTTAATAAGAAAGGGCAATTTTGAATTTGATTTGTATGGAAATTTTATAATTTTTCAGATTAGACTGCTTGGACGCCCGTCCAGAACCCTGGACGCCCGTCCGCCTTGACCAATTTTAGGACGAGCGTCCACTAAGCCTGGACGCCCGTCTGATTTATTCCTCCAATCCTGTATGTGATTCAAACTCTTGGACGAGCGTCTAATAAACTGGACGCCCGTCCAGTTCATCTGATTACCCAGTGGACGCCCGTCCGGTATAGTGGACGCCCGTCCAACCTCTGCCTATATATACTCCCTCAACGCATGAACCTTCACTTTTCAGAATTTCAAAAAGCAAAAACGGTTTCTCTCCCTCCTTTTGCCCTAAAATCGTCGATTCTAAACCGTTTTGAGCGATTCAAAGTGCTACAGGCCGCCCTTGATACCCTCTCTTTGATTTTCATAACCAAATCCCCCAAAACACGATATTTTTGGAGAATCAGACCCCATTGCAGTCCGACTTTTTGGAAGAAAAATTTGATTTTGGAGGTCAGTTTTGTGTTGTTTGGACTCGTTTTCACCTCAATCAACATCTACTCACCCTACTCGGTAAGTTAGTAACAACTTTTCTAGATTTCATTCACGTTTTTGTGAGTTCGATCTTTGGGTCGGCTCGTTTTCTTGAATGTTACCTTAATTTGTTTTTTTCTGGTTTTGGTGTTTCTTTCTGCTCTGTTTTGGTGATGTGGTGTTGTGATGGGTGATGAATGGATTGTTTGGTGATGGTTATGGTGGTGGTTGTGGTTTGGTTGTTTTGAAATCCCGCTTTGGATGTTAAACGGGTATCTTTTGTGCACATTAGGATTGTTTGGTTTAGACTAGGCGTGGAAATGGTTCATAAGAAGGCACTCGTGAAGAGGCATGGTAAGGAAGTGGCCCGGGAGGCGGGGAAAAAGCGTAAAGAGATTGACCCTACCTTAGTTGATCCTAACCGGGGTGTGAGTATTCGTGAGCAACCCCCTAGAGCCACCCAAACTAGGGCAACCTTAAGAGATGAGCCAACCTCGGAGTCTGAGACGGATGATGATGTGCCTTTGGTACGGATGCCTAGAGTTCAGAGAGGTGGAGGTTCGTCTAGGGCTGAGGAAACTGTCGATGCTACCCGGGAAGAGGAACCAGTTGTACCTAGGGCAGCCCCTCCTAGAAAGAAATCTAAAACCGTTGCCCCGATGCCATTGCCTCGTCGATTCGTGAACCCTAGAGCCCATGAAGTTTATACTAAACATTACTTCTCGAGAAACATGTTGGTTGAGAGGGCTATTTTGGAGGCGAAGGTCGATCCGGGGTTCGTTAAGTTGCTTAAGGATAGGAAATGGGAAGCCTTGATGACAATCCCGACTACCCCGGTGAATAGCTCCCTAGTTCGGGAATTTTATGCAAACTGTTCGGAAACCGACTTGGGGACAAAGGTAGTCGTGGTTCGAGGGGTAGAAGTTCCCTTTACACCGGAGGTGATTAATCAGAAATACAACTTAGCGGCTTTCGAGGGTCGGGATTATAAGGAGGAGATTGTGCATAGACAGAGTTTGGGGCAGGATCCTTTGGAGGAGTTGAGATTGAGAGTTTGCCCGGATGTGGCCTGGACGTTGAGACCGGGAGGAGACCGGAAGGAGTTGGTTACCACGACCTGGACGGAGGATTGGAAGGTCCAGTGTCGATTCATTCAGAGTCGGTTGTTGCCTAAGAACAACTTGACACATTTTCATATAGGTGACCTGGGCATGTTGTATGCGTTGACATTTGGCTTGAATGTGGATGTGGGACAGGCATTGTTTGACGAGATCTCGATCAATCAGAAGGTTTATACACGGAGCTTGATCGTCCCTCATTTGATCCACAGTTTGTGCCTCGATGCCGGTGTGCCTGAGTTTGGGGCGGATCATAAGCCGAAGAACCCAAGGCCTTTACAAAGGGAAAAGAGTAAGCCCTCGGGACATTCTGAGCCGGAGGCACCTCAGGAGCCTGGTTCATCGGCAACGCCTGGTGCATCCTCCCTTCCTCCTTTATCTCCCGCTGTCAGGATGCGGTTAAGCATGGCAAATAGTTTCCGGGAATGGCTCGGTGATATTCGGGATACACAGAACAACATTTTGACGATCCTACAGTGTATATGTGAAGGCCGGCAACCGAGGGATGACAGGATTTTCAATCCGAGCTCCGTTGATTATCTCTTTACTGATGAGATTGAGCAGGTCATTGCGGATGTTCTACACGACTCTGAGTCATCTTCAGATGAGGAGCAGCCTGACTCGGCAGCTAGGGCTACGGCACCACCTTCTGGACCCTCCTCTGATCCTCCAGCTGATGATTCTGCGGCACCGAGCCAACCTTGATCTTATTTGTCTATTTTCACGTTAGTTGTTTTGTATTGACATTTTTACTTATAAGGTTCGTTGTAATTTTGATATTGCTACTATTTCTTTTCGATGGATCTTGTAAGCCATAAGGCGCGCGTACTTTCATTTCAACTGTGTTTCAACTTTCTGGATGTATTGTGTGCTCTCACTTTGATTTATCTTCATTTTTGATATCTCTTTTCATGTTGGTATGACTCCCCGTTTTCCCCGAGATGGTTCCATGTTTGTCTAAGACGTGCAGGTATCTACATTGTCTGGTTACGCATTCTTGATATCATTATGAAGGCTCCGGCCTGACCAACGATTCGAGTTTCGATTTAAATCAGCTAAGTCTTTTCCTTTTTCTTTCATTTTGCACAACATGAGGACATGTTGATTTTTAAGTGTGGGGGAGGGGAATGTTTCGATATGTATCTACACATTTGCTTAATTCGTAATGTTTCTATGCAAATGAGCTAAAATTTTTGAAATTTTCCGACCCTGTTGTTTTTGTTTTGTCCCGAGTAGGCGATTCGATTAAATGTATCATATATTTGGTAAGTTAGATGTTTCACCTGACACTATTTTTCACGAGCCATAGTGAATGATGAGCTAATTTATAAAGTTATACCCCTTTTGGATTAGTGGTTTTTGATTTTCTCGTAAGTCATGTGCTTAGTGCTACGTATATATCGTGAGATTTATGATAGTTTGTATTTGGCTCCGAAGTATGATATACTGTGAATATCTAAGGTTTGAATGTGATAAGTAACACGTAACTTATTGTCAAATGAAAAAGTTGAAAAGTAAAATATGAAGAATTATTGGGTGTGTCGAAAGCTAGTCGATGATTTGAGTGCGATAGGGTATACCACGTATGTCCTATACCACTATGATGACTAAAAGCTCACGACAGTCAGAAGAAGCTGCCTTATGATTGGAGTAAGGTAGGGTATTATCTCGAAATGTCCTATTCTGCTATGACAGGGCAAGAGCTCATTCTGATGTGTGTTTTAAGTGAAAAGTTAAATCAACTGATAAAGTGTTATGAAATGTATATAAGACTAAGTTATCGTCTGCCTTATCCCCAGTATAAACTGACAGATATGTTGTAGGGATTATCCTCTGAGTATTTCAGAAAGGCCCTAGATATATTCGATCATTCTTTTCGGGATATATCACGTTTGTAGGGTGCATCTTATGAGTGTCCTTTATTACTAGTCTACAAGGGGGTATTAGCTAGTTTTGCTTTGAGTTTCTCGAGTTTGGATATAGTGGAAGTTTATTATGGCTATGCACATGCACAAGGGTGAACTTCTGATTTATTGGATATGTGTTATGCACGTTTAGATGCCTGTTTTTCTCTCGAGCCTAACTTTTGTTTTGTTTTGCTCGGGACGAGCAAAAGCTTAAGTGTGGGGGAGTTGTTAAGGGTGAATTTATACGATTTATAACGCTATATTCTATGATATTTTTTCCCCGTATTTGTACTAAATTGCATAAGAAACGAGGGTTTAATGGATATATTGAGTAAATGATATTTTAGAAGAGTTAATCGCAAAATAGGTTGATTTATGTGTTTTAATTGTGATTTTATGATTATTTGGGCATTATTACATTTTGCGATGTTTTTATGTGTTATAGATACATGTTTGAGGCTCAAAAGATGATCAAAAGAGATTAAGTTCAAAATAATTGATGATAAAAGAGATAATGAAGAATTGGGACAGAGATAGAAGAGATAAAGATCAAGAAATCAAAATCAATCATATCAAACTGGCGTCCAGTATCTCCGTCCAGTGGACGGGCGTCTGATGAAATTGGACGAGCGTCGAGGATGTGATCGTTGATTCAGGAAGTTTGGACGCTGGAGTGGACGCTGGATGGACGAGCGTCGATCATGACTCGGCCCGATTCGAAGTTTTATTGAAGAATGGACGGGCGTTCAAAGTTTCAGACGGGCGTCCGGTGGCCGACTTAGCAGAACCGACTTTGAAATCTATATATAGTCGGCTGTTTTCTCCACAAATCATCATCAAACTCTCATTATTCAAAACCCTAAACCTAGGGGCGGCTTTAGGCTGCGTTTTTCATCTTTTTATTCCTATTTTTATGCTCTTAGTTTAGATTAAACACTAGTTACTTTTTATGCACTGTTTCTGCAAATTTGAGTTGCTGAGGATGTTCAGAGGCTAAAAGCTTCATCAAACGAGTATTGTGAAGCCGTCCAAACAATTGTTGATTTCGTTTTCTTCGATTATACTGTGAGTTTTTAATAAAGGTTGTTTCTTATTCATGCTTATTCATATTTAATTTGCTCTTATATCGGAAGATATGCATGTGTTGATTGTTTATTGTTGATGGAAGTCTTAATAAACCCTAGATCACCATGAATAAGAATAGTAATTCGAATCTATCATAACGGAAGTTAATAGGTCTGATTACTAGATTATAAACACAAAGTTTGCACCTTTGGTTATTAAACGCGTTAATCTTACATCGGAAGATAATAGATTGATAGATGAACTTTCTAAGGAATTAGGGTTCATGTTTAGGTGAGGTGAATCACAACCTGAATAAAAACTGCAACATAATCGAGATAGGGAATCAATGCTTGTTGGATAGGTGGATCAATCCTCGTTTGCTCGTTATAAATTTGATTTAAATCCTTAAAAGCTTGAATTTGTCTAGTTAGTTTACTTTTATCTGCATCTTAGATTAGTTAGTTTAAATTGGTTCGCAGCCCGTATCTTCCCTGGCTTTAGATCATCTCTTCTGTCCAGTTTTACGTTTTAGTTAAGTTTAATTTTCAGTATTTCGTTTAGTTTTATCCGCTATTTAGCTTAGTAATCGTGACATAGGCTAGTTAGATAAAAACTAGAAATCACAATCGTTTAGTTCCCCGTAAGATCGACCCGGCATTAACCGCTATTACTACGATCCTTATACTTGAGGTTAACCGGATTATTACTTGTTTATTTCGTGTTGATAAAATCCGTGACAATTATTCGAAACCCTAAACCTAGGGGCGGCTTTAGGTTGCATTTTTCTTCCTTTTATTCCATCTTTTATGCACTTTAGATCTAGATTAAACTAGCTACCTTTTATGCACTGTTTCTGCGAATTTGAGTTGCTGAGGATGTTCAGAAGCTAAAAGCTTCATCAAACGAGTATTGTGAAGCCATCCAACAATTGTTGATTTCGTTTTCATCGATTTTACTGTGAGTTTTTATTAAAGGTTGTTTCTTTATTCATGTTTATTATGTTTAATTGCTCTTATATCGGAAGATATGCATGTGTTGATTGTTTATTGTTGATGGAAGTCTCTATAAACCTTAGATCACCGTGAATAGGAATAGTATTTGAATCTATCTTAACGGAAGTTAATAGGTTTAATTGCTAGATTATAAACATAAAGTTTACACCTTTGGTTAGAAAACGCGTTAATCTTGCATTGGAAGATAAAGGATTAATAGATGAACTTTCTAAGGAATTAGGGTTCGTATTTAGATGAGGTGAATCACAACCTAGATAAAAACCACAATATAATCGAGATAGGGAATCAATGCTTGTTGGATAGGTGGATCAATCCTCGTTTGCTCGTTATACATTTGATTTAAATCCTTAAAAACTTGAATTTGTTTAGTTAGTTTACTTTTATTTGCATCTTAGATTAGTTTAGTTAAAGGTTCGCAACCCGTATTCTTCCTAGCTTTGGATTATATCCTCTGTCTAGTTTTATTTTCGGTTTTGTTCTATTTTATTTGCTGTTTAGTTTAGTTTCGTGACATAGTTTAGTTTAGACAAAAACTAGGGTTAGCAATCGCCAGTTCCCTGTAAGATCGACCCGGCATTAACCACTCTTACTACGATCCTTATACTTGAGGTTAACCGGATTATTACTTGTTTGTTTTGTGTTAATAAAATCCATGACAAGTTTTTGGCGCCGTTGCCGGGGAACCGGACGGTTGCCTAGTTTTTGTTTTTTGTTTTTTTTTTATCTTATTTCCTGTTTTTAATTGTTTTAGGTAGTTTTTAATTAGGTAATTAGGGTTTTTAGTTTGGGTTTAAGGTTTTCTTTAGTTCTCTTGTGATTAGATTTCCTTCCTGTCGGTTTTTCCATCTATCTCTTTTCTTCCTCTGTTTTTCCTTAACCCCTTTCTCTTTTCTGCAATTTTCTGCTTCTGTTCTAGTTTTCCCGCTACTAAACGGGCGTCTAGGATCTTGGACGCCCGTCCGCTGGAAAATTTTCAACTCTGTTCTGTTTCTATTCACTTAAACGAGCGTCCATAAAATTTGGACGCCCGTTCAAGTTTTCTGAAGACCAGACGAGCGTTTGGGCATCTGAACGCCCGTCCAGTCTGAAAGTTGGGCAGACGCCCGTCCAAACCTTTGGACGCCCGTCTGTTTCATCCTTTTTCCTTAATAATCCTATTTCTTTTCTTTTCTGTTCTTAGGCTTTAATTTTTAGTTTTGAATTCTTAGTCTTTAGGTTGCTTTCACTTGTTTTTGGTCCGGTTTATGCAAACTCGGAGTCAAAAGGGACCGTTACTATACACCCCTGACCCCGAGCGAACCGTAGTCCGGCCAAACAGGCGGATTCTCCGTTCTGCGGTTCTGGAAGGACGAGCCGAGCAAGATCTTGAGGATCAGTTAGCCAAAGAAATCACTGATTTTGTAATAATGGCTGCTCATAATAGACGTACGTTGGCAGACTACGCCATGCCTGGCGCAGTCACAGTCAACCCGGCTATTGTTATTCCAGCCATCACTGCCCAGAACTTTGAGCTAAGGCCTGGCCTCATTCAGATGATGCAGCATACATCAATTTTTCATGGTTATCGGTCAGAGAATCCACACACTCACTTGCATACATTCTTGGAGATATGAGGTACCACACGCATCCAAGGAGTAAGTGAGGATGCAATCAGACTGAAACTTTTTCCATTTTCTCTAAAGGGAGAAGCGAAGGAGTGGTATACTTCTCTTCCCTCTGAATCAATCACCCCTTGGGCGGAACTCGAAAAGGAGTTCTTGAGTCAATACTTTCCACCCTCGAAAACAGCCCAGTGTTTGAACGAGATTTTCACTTTCTATCAGAAAGAGAATGAGTCCTTTTTCGATTGTTGGAAAAGATTCAAGTCTCTTCTGAGAAAGTGTCCCCACCACGGCTTGCCGCTGCAAAGGCAAGTCAACACATTCTTTAGCGGATTGACCGAGCTTACAAAAGGCATGGTCAATAGTTCATCTGGTGGGGCGTTTTTGAAGAAAACACCTGAAGAGGGATGGGCATTGTTCGAGGACATTGCTAAATATAACTATGCTCCATCCTATCAAGCTATTCAAGCACCACCTCCTCCTAAGGTAGAGGAGGTAAACATGCAATGTTTGATCGCCATGCTGCAGAAGCAGATGGCAGCATCTCAAGTTTCAAATCCGATAAATCAAACTTCTTCTTTTCCACAGAACCCTCAGGTTCTGTACTGTGAAAACTGCTGTCAGACTGGCCATATGAATGACCAGTGTCAATTTAATCCCCCTGCACCTTATCAAGTGAATGTTGTTCATGATTATGGACAGTATAATCAAGTCACATGTCAAAATTGTGACGAGGTGGGGCACACATCTAAATTCTGTCCTATGAACGGACAGAATGCTGAAGTGAATGCGTTCTATGGCCAGAACAACCAAAGGTCTAATCAAGTTTCTGGCCAGCAAAATTTCCAAAACCAAGGGTTTAATCAATCTTCTGGTTTCAATCCTAATTCGAATTTCAATTCGAATCAAAATTTCAATAGGAACCCTGGCTTTAGTCAGAACCAAAACGCAAATTTTTCCAATCCTACTCAAAGGTTCAATCAGAATTGGCCTTCTAGCTCCAATTCTAATTCTAGTTTTCAAAATCGGCCCAGCCAGCAATACTCTCAAAATTTTCCAAACTCCCAAGGCCCTTCAAGCTCAGGAGACCTCAAGGCTGAATGGAACTCATTCAGAGAGGAGCAAAACAAGAATATTCAGCTCCTTATGAGTACAAATAAGAACCTTGAGAGGCAAATAGGGCAGCTGGCTGAGCAGTTAGCTTCAAGACCCCCAGGGCATCTACCCAGTTTTACTGAAAAGAATCCAAAGGGCGGTCATGTTGCTCAGGCCGATTTGAACAAAGGTCCATGTACTGACCTCGTACCTTCAATTCCATACGGTAGAGAGGAGGCCAGTGCAATGAACTTAAGAAGTGGTACTCAAGTTAGTGGTCCTTCCCACCAAGGAAACCACTAGCCCCTCCTGCCATTGATAAGGCAGGAGGGGAAGCTGAGCACCTACACTCCCCTTTGCCAAAAGAGAATACTCAGGTGGCTGATCCCCTGAGAGGTGAAAAAGTTGGAAGTCCTCAGGTGGCTGATTCCCTGAGGAGTGAAGATACAAGTGGAAGTCAGGAGGCTGATCCTCTGACTCATAAAAAGATTGAAAAAGCCGTTAGGTGGAAGGATCTGGAAGACAAAGCAGTCCAAGCATCTTCAAAGAAAGTCTTTTCGGAGAATGATCTGAAAAAGCTTCCATTTCCACCATGAAAGAGCAACATACCTTTGAGTGAAGATAAGAAGTATGAAAAGGTTCTTAACCTTCTGAAAAATACTCAGGTAAATCTTCCATTATCCGAGGTCTTGGTCGAGATGCCTAAGTATACAAAATTCATCAAGGATGTTGTGTCTTCGAAAAAGAAGTTAGCAGGCATGGAAAGGCAAATTGGTGAGGATTGCTCCATGATTAATTATGAAGACTTACCAATTAAAAGAGGTGACCCTGGCAAGTTCGTACTTACAGTATTAATGGGAGGTCTAGTCTTCCCTAATTCTTTGTGTGATCTAGGTGCCTCTATAAGTCTTATGCCAATGTCTGTATGCAAACAGCTCGGTTTACAAAGCCTTCTAGAACCCACTACTATGAGTTTACAATTCGCTGATAGATCCTCTAAGAAAGCTTCAGGGATCCTGAAAGACGTTTTAGTTCAGATTGATAGATTTACCTTTCCAGTCGATTGGTATGTTTTAGATATGGAGAAAGATGAAAACGTCCCCCTGATTCTTGGAAGACCTTTTTTATCTACAGCTAGAGCCCTCATCGATTGTGATGGTGGACAAGTGACTATCCGAGTTGGTGATCAAGAGGTGAGTTACAATGTCTTAAAGTCCATTCAAGTACCCTCTGGGCCTCCAACCGGCTTTTCCATTGATTATATGACAGATGATTTCACCGATTATATGGATAAGCAAGTCATGGCTGTAGAAGCTGAATATGAGCGATTGGTTGATAATCTAAATACTCATGGTATGGTCAATCTAGATCAATTAGCAGCTGATTTTGAGGAGGAACTGTTGAGAGGAGAAGTTGAGGCGGTGGGACCACTGAGTAAGCTCAGTGATGTTGAGTTGAAAGGTGGAGATCTTAAGTCAAGTTTGGAAGACCCCCCTGCTGATCTGGTTCTGAAGCCGTTGCCCAAACATCTAAAGTATGTGTTTTTAAGAGAAGGCGACAAGCTTCCTTTGATTATATCCGCCAAGCTGTCTCGACTAGAAGAGATGAAATTGATCAACGTCTTGAAACGAAATGAAAAAGCTTTTGGTTGGCAAGTAGGAGATATCAGAGGGATATCTCCGACATTTGTATGCATAAGATCAAGACTAATGAGGGTGCGAAATGTGTTAGACAGCCCCAGAGGAGGCTCAACCCTCATATGCAAGAAGTCGTTAAAAAGGAAATCATCAAGCTTCTGGACATGGGAATCATTTATGCCATTGCTGATAGTGAATGGGTCTCCCCAACTCAGGTAGTTCCCAAGAAAGGTGGAATTACGATTGAGAAGAATGAGAAGGGAGAGGAAATAGCATTGAGACTTGTCACTGGTTACAGAGTCTGCATCGATTATCGAAAGCTCAATGAGGTAACCATGAAAGATCACTTTCCCCTTCCATTCATTGACCAGATGCTTGAGCGTCTGGCGGGGCACGCATTCTACTGCTTCCTAGATGGATATTCAGGATATTTCCAGATACCCATTGATCCAGCTGACCAAGAGAAAACCACTTTCACCTGCCCTTATGGTACATTCGCTTACAGGCGAATGCCATTTGGTCTCTGTAATGCCCCAGCTACATTTCAGAGATGTATGCAGGCCATCTTTGATGGGCTCGTAGAAAAGAGTATGGAGATCTTTATGGACGATTTTTCGGTTTTTGGTCAGTCTTTTGATGATTGCCTTGACAATCTTGATCAAGCGTTATCCAGATGCGTGGAAAAGAACTTAGTGCTTAATTGGGAAAAATGCCATTTCATGGTAGATGAGGGCATAGTTCTTGGCCACAAAATCTCAGCCAAAGGTATAGAAGTTGACAGGGCAAAAGTAGAAGCTATCGAGAAGATGAGCTATCCCAAGAATGTGCGTGAAGTGCGAGGTTTTCTTGGACATGTCGGTTTCTACAGAAGATTCATTCAAGACTTCTCCAAAATAGCCAAGCCCCTGTCTACTTTACTTAAGGACGACGTTGAGTTCAATTTTGATGAGAGCTGCAAGCAAGCGTTTGAGGAGCTCAAAAATCGTTTAATATCTGCTCCAATTCTTATATCGCCTGACTGGAACTTACCTTTTGAGCTTATGTGCGACGCATCAAACTATGCTGTTGGTGCGGTCTTAGGACAAAGGCTTAACGGGAAATTCCAGCCTATCTATTACGCTAGTCACACATTGAACCCCTCTCAAGTTAACTACACGACCACTGAAAAGGAATTATTGGCCGTAGTCTTTGCTATGGACAAGTTTCGTAGTTACTTGTTAGGAGCTCAAGTAGTTGTGTGGACTGATCACGCTGCTTTGCATTATCTGATGACTAAGAAAGAGGCCAAACCGCGCTTACTCCGTTGGATACTGACCCTACAAGAATTTGACGTTCAAATTAAGGACAAAAAGGGCAGTGAAAACGTAGTAGCTGATCACGTTTCTAGAATGCTAAGTGAGGAAAAGGATGATCCAGATGATAAAGATCTTTACCTTCCTCTAGAGAACATTATGCTTATTGACGGTTGTCCTCCCGATGTTCCATGGTATTCTTCCATTGTCAATTACCTTCATGCCCGATATCTCGATCCGGAAATGTCTTATCAGGAGAAGAAAAAGTTCTTCTCTGATTTGAAATATTTCGTTTGGGATGAACCTTATCTTTTGAAGATCTGTAAAGATGGTCTGCTTAGGAGATGTGTTCCAGAATCCGAGCAACGCGATATTATTGAGCAGTGCCACAGTGGACCCACTGGAGGCCACTTTGGTCCATGGAAAACCGTTGCTAAGATATTCCAATCCAGTTTCTATTGGCCTACGATCTTTAAGGACACAGAAGCTTTCTGTAAAGCTTGTGATAGGTGTCAAAGAACCGGTACTCTGACTAGGCGTTTTGACATGCCTTTGAAACCTATCTTAGAGTGCGAAGTCTTTGATGTGTGGGGTATCGATTTTATGGGACCATTCCCATCATCCTGCGGTAACAAATACATCTTAGTCTGCGTAGATTACGTGTCCAAATGGGTGGAGGCTCAAGCCACTCCTCACAATGATCATAAGACAGTAATGAAATTTCTTAAGAAAAACATCTTCGTGAGGTTTGGATGTCCACGTGCCGTGATCAGTGATGAAGGGACGCACTTCTGCAACCGACCCTTAGAAAAAGTGCTTGAAAAGTATGGTGTTCGTCACAAGACCGGTACACCATATCATCCGATGACTAGTGGTCAGGTTGAAAGAAGCAACCAAAGTATCAAAAAGATCCTGGAAAAGACGGTTATCAGTCATCGGAAAGACTGGAGTTTGAAATTTGATGATGTACTATGGGCATACAGAACCGCCTATAAGACTCCTATGGGTACATCTCCATATCAAATGGTTTATGGTAAGCCATGTCATCTGCCAGTCGAGTTAGAGCATAGAGCTTATTGGGCTACAAAGTTTCTGAACTTTGATTCCCAATCATGCGGTAAGCATCGACTGCAACAGTTGCATGAATTAGACGAATTCAGACTCCAGGCCTATGAAAGTGCCAGGATTAGTAAAGATAAGATGAAGCTACTCCACGATGCTAAGATTAAGAAGAGAGAATTCCAAGTCGGCGAACAAGTTCTTCTATACAATTCTAGGTTGCATTTGTTTCCTGGAAAGTTGAGGACACGTTGGTCCGGTCCCTTCAAGATTCTCCAAGTCATTCCGGGAGGCGTTCTAGAACTTCGTGGTTATAGTGGTAACCCGTTTCGAGTGAATGGCCAAAGGTGCAAGCACTATATTGGTGAACCTAAAGAAAAACCTTTGAATGTCCGTTTCCTCGATATCCTCGGGTGTGGTGCGACGGAAGTCGAAGAATTCGACGAGTTTTCACCCGACCTGTTTTCAGAGGATGGCTGTAGTGGTCAATCCGAAGAAGTTCTAGCTGGTGACGGGTCTGTTTCCGTCAGGTAGTTTGGAAGGAAGACTTGGACGTGGGATATCTGGCCTCTTCGTGGTGCTCCGATCAATGAGGTTATCGCCGTCGGGCGGTGGCGTTTATCGATGTTGGTGATGAACTCACGGTGGTAATATGAAAGCAATAAATATGAGAGAGAGATAACAGTGCTGATAGAAGTAAATGCGCAAAAGTTGTTCTCTATCTTCATTAATATCATAGTGGGGATATTTATAGGGAAAGGATAAAGCTGTAAAAGACTACTCGTGCTAGCGGCGCCGATGCCCGACAGATGGCAGTTGGCCTCGCGTTCTATCTAAGCTTATGAACTTTCCATTAACTGATAGAGTTTCTCATAGGAATGGGCCCGCAGTGCTGCGGGGCGGCCCCCTTATGCTTATGAGGATGGCGGGATGGCCAAGAAGTTGGCGACGTCGCGCGCTTATGCTCAGGGAAAGAGTTTGACTTATGTCCTCAGACGAGTTGACCGGGGATAATGGGACCGTGCCAGGTTCCGTATCATCAATGGCCCCCTACTCTGCGGCGGAAATTTGTTGCGGCGTAGAGTAGTATACTGGTCGAGGAGTCTCCGTTGTTGAACACTCTTGGAAGACAAAAGTTGAGCGGACTCAGGATTAGGGATACAAACTCGTAGAGCCTCATCAAAACCTTTCTTAAGAAAAACCCAGTGGGAAAAAATCTTAAGCAAGGGAAAAGAGTACTCTCTGTTTGTATCAGAAATCTCAAGACCGCTCCTTCAGAGGCGAGGCGGGGTTGCGACATGAAGTTGATGCAACATATCCCGCGAGCGCTTCGTGAAGTTGAAGCTATACGAAAGGCCTGCCAATCACTACAAGCGGGTTTCCTCCTCCTAGTACACGTTAGTGGTGATCTGGAGTCGTCGTCGTGCTCGGTAGTTCGCAGTCAGTCGCAAGCAACAAGGGATCTGACCTACCAGGCCGCCCCTTTTCAGATATAGGAAGCGATCTTCTCTCATCCGGTGGCCTACCAGGTCGTCCTTCCCTCATATAGGAAGCGATCCTCTCTCATCTTGGATCTCAGCTTGCGGACTCGGTGATTGTAAGGGGCCCAATTCTGGTGAAAGACGCTTTGCCATTCTTCCCAGACAGCGTCGACCATGGCCCCCTGGCAGTTTCCATTCCGGACTAGACGCACAAACTTTTTGAACAGTTTGCTTTGTGCGTTCTGTGGATCCAATCGCCGATGAATACCTCTGATCCTCCTGTGAGCTCGCAGGACTCTGGATTCACTTATCTCAGCTTCCTCCTCACGCTCTAACTCCGCAATCTCAGGCAGCAAGAAGGCGGCAGCGGTATCAAGATTCTGTTCCATTTCCACTCGTGGTATTAAAATTGGGGGTTGTTCTTCCCCTGATGGGTTATGGAGGAAGTGCAAGCTGGATTCCAGATGCTCGTTGCCTTTGTAATCCTCCATAAATTCGTATTCAACATTATCCGACTGAGACATTCTTGTTTTTCTGGGATTTTGTAAGGAAGAAACGAGTGATTCGAATGGGAGAAGAAGCATCTATGGAGGAGGCAGTGAAATGGCTGGCTTTTATAGAGGGAGGTGGCGTGTTTGGCATGGATTACCATAATGGTGGACAGACAGATCGACGGCTATCTGAAGAGACAGTCATAATGACCGGCGTAATGATGGTTATCTGAGAGGTTCACCGTCATTATGAGCATTCGAAGGGACGGTTATTTATGGTGGGTAGTCATGGGCTATTTTTCGTCCAGAATAGTCCCTAGTCAAAGTAGCCCTATTAAACACGGCTAAAACTCGGGAAGACCACCAATGATGGCTTTTGAACCGTTCCATCCGTTGGGATACCTGACAGTTTGTGGACGCAGCGGGGAGATGTGATGACACCTGCGGACTGCGATTTGAGGTGCACAGCATAGAGCGATCAAGATATGCCGCGAGGAGCTGTTCTGGTCGCTGCGACTGCGGCTTGAGAGCTTGCGATGTAAATCGTCCGTGCTCGTTGGTCTGACCGAGGTCGACATGTTGAGGTGCACAGCATAGAGCGATCCAGATATGCCGCGAGGAGCTGTTCTGATCGCCGCGACTGCGGCTTGAGAGCTTGCGATGTAAATCGTCCGTGCTCGTTGGTCTGACCGAGGTCGACATGTTGAGGTGCACAGCATAGAGCGATCCAGATATGCCGCGAGGAGCTGTTCTGGTCGCTGCGACTGCGGCTTGAGAGCTTGCGATGTAAATCGTCTGTGCTCGTTGGTCTGACCGAGGTCGACATGTTGAGGTGCACAGCATAGAGCGATCCAGATATGCCGCGAGGAGCTGTTCTGGTCGCTGCGACTGCGGCTTGAGAGCTTGCGATGTAAATCGTCCGTGCTCGTTGGTCTGACCGAGGTCGACATGTTGAGGTGCACAGCATAGAGCGATCCAGATATGCCGCGAGGAGCTGTTCTGGTCGCTGCGACTGCGGCTTGAGAGCTTGCGATGTAAATCGTCCGTGCTCGTTGGTCCGACCGAGGTCGACATGTTGATGTGCGCAGCATAGAGCGATCCAGATATGCCGCGAGGAGCTGTTCTGGTCGCTGCGACTGCGGCTTGAGAGCTTGCGATGTAAATCGTCCGTGCTCGTTGGTCTGACCGAGGTCGACTTGTTGAGTTTCTGGGATTTAATCATTTTCTGCGATCCCAGGCGAGATGGCGAAGTCATTTGTGTTGGCGAGAGCGAAAACTGTACAAGCGAGCTATTACAGGTGGCGCGCCACATGGAGCAATACAAATGGGCTGCAGAACGCTGCGTATCATTAAATGTGGCGTCCTTTCAGTTCTGACAAGGTGACGTTTCGCCGTAGGACGTGACGGCTGGTAATGATGGCGTTTCGTTTTTTACGCAAATTTCAAATTTCAAAGCGTCGTGTCGGATTCCGAAACTTTTCGCTTTCCCGCGTAAACCCGAACCGTTGGATGAAGATAATCACAGCCGTTGGTTGGTTGACTGTCTGTCTATTTAAGGGGGTGTTGCCCCTCCTTTTACCACTTTTTCGAAAACCTTCTCCAAAATTCCCAGGCTGATCAAGTTAGAAATCAAGAGCATCCTGTGGTGGTTTAGAACCAAGTTTCCAGAATTCTGAGGCTGAGGCTGTGTTTGAACTTCATCGGAGTGAGCCTTTTTCAGCGATCGGAGCGATCATCCTTGTCTTCCCAATTTTATGCCATCCAGATCATAAAGGTATCATCTTTATCCGATCTAACACTGGGTTTTTCTTTGTTGATCGTCTTTTTGTGGTTGATTCTTGGCCTGTATAGATCATAAGTATGCTTTTTGTCCCGTAGATATTCGGATTTTTGAGGTTTTCTAACCGGTGATAGAATCCGTATGCCTAAGCCCTTCTTTTGTGAATTTGAAGCCTTCAGGGATTAGGGTGCAAATTTCAATTTTCCGTGTAGTATGTCTTTATGACCCCGTTGCCCCCTGTGCTGTTGGCTTGCGCGGAAATGGGGGGGGCGGTGTCGACCTGAACGAAGCGTTGATCCACCTCTCTTCATTTTGCAGCATGTCGCACAGCGGGGACGACAGCGATCAAGAGGAATTTAGTTATGGGGATGGCGGGGCCGAGGACTCACCTTCCCATTCTGACGAAGAGGACTCGCGCCCTGCGACTGGCGAGGCCCAAAGGCTACTTATAACGAGGGGCACCCAGCTGCTTTCTGAATTCTTGCAGCACTTAGCTCCCAGAGAGCGAATTTCTAAGACCGCCGGTGAAAGGATTCAGACGGCGTCCGCCCCGAAGCCGCAAAGGCGAAGGGGGACAGCCGTGGGGGCACCCAAACCTGCTAGCTCCGCCCCGCAGAGGGGGAAAATCCAGATCAGCTTGGAGACCGCGGAGTCTTTGGAAGAGGGTGGCAAGCTGAAGGCCATGCATCGCGCCGCCGATGTAGAATGGAGATCTTTGTTGACCGCGGCGCCTGACTTTAACACCGCTATCCGCGCCCGATACCGGCTTTCCGACGACTATCATTTTTGTCCGTGCATGGACAGCCGACAGTATGATTATACTTGTGGGCGCTCTACCAGGGACCAGTTGTATGTTCCTTTCGACAATTTCCTGGCGGGGTTCAGGCCCCCTGTTAACTTTGATCCTTTTCCTTCTGTGCACATTGGGGCCGCTGCATGGCCATTTCGTTTTATGCCTTTGTTGTCTGCTTTGGTATTTTGAGTTGTTCTTGTTTTTGCTAACCCAAAAATACACAAGCCTGTGCGCGGGGTCGGGGCGGCGCTGGGCACAGTCCCCCTACTCCCCTCTTTTTTTTCTTTTTTTTTTTTTTGCTAAAAGGAAGAAAAATATATACACAAGGAACAAAAACTTCCAAAAAACGAGAGGACTACATGTAATATCTCTTGAGGTTGTCGGCGTGCCAAGTATTCTCATATTCACGGCCATTCCTGTCTTTGAGATAATATGTCCCCTTCTTTAGCTCGCGAGAGATCTGAAGGGGCCCCTCCCAATTGCTGTCTAATTTTTTGGGTTTGCGGCCGGCGGCTTCACATTTAATTAATACGAAATCTCCTGCCTTGAAAAAATGGTGGCGTACCTTCTTATCGTGATGTCGCTTAGCGGCCATCTTGAAGTTAGCCAAACGGGTCGCCGCTTGCAGTCTTTTTTCTTCGAGCATGTCGAGCTCAAACTCACGCGATCGTTCGTTGGTGTCCTCGTTGAAATGCGACACTCTGATGCTAGGTAGAGACATCTCCATTGGCGTCATCGCCTCCGAACCATAAGTCAGGGAGAATGGGGTTTCTCCTGTGGTGGACTTTTTGGCGGTCCGGAGCGACCATAAGATCGCGGGCAGCTCATCTACCCACCTGCCTTTCTTTCCGCATAGAGTGCGTTTCATGCCTCTGAGCACTTGTTTGTTTGCGTTCTCTGCCTGACCATTACTTTGAGGATAGCTGACCGAAGACGTCGCATGAATGACGCCATGCTCTTTACAAAACTCGTCGAATTCCGTTCTGAACTGCGGTCCATGGTCAGATATGATGATGCGAGGTAACCCGAAACGAGTCCACACTTGATCCATTAAAAAATAGATGACCTGGGTGGTGGCGATCTCTCTGAGGGGCTTCGCCTCTGTCCATTTGGTGTAATAATCAGCCGCTACTACTATGTACTCGCATCCTCCGCGCCCTTTAGGCATTGGACCGACGAGGTCGATGCCCCACATTTCGAAAGGCCATGAAGCGGTGACGATGCTCTGCTCTACGAAGGGTAATCTGGGTATATCTGCGTACCTTTGACAGGGGTCGCATTCCTTAACGAATATATCCGCATCCCTCAACAAGGTAGGCCAGTAGTATCCTGCGGTGATCGCCCTTTGTGAGAGTGTTCGACAGGCTGGATGCCCGCCGCACACTCCTTGATGAAGCTCATGGAGGATACCCTCTACTTGCTCCGGCCTGACACAGCGGAGCAGAGGTTTGGAGAAAGAGCGCCTGTAAAGTACCCCATTTTGCAAGACATATCTTGCTGCTCGGCGAGCCAAGGTTCTCGCCTCTATCTTGTCTGAAGGCAAAACTCCATGCTCAATATAATCCTTGACCTCATCGATCCAGCAGCGCGAGGAGGGTTGAATATCCATGACCTCGCATCTGTTGATAGAAGGTTCCTCGAGGTATTCCAAAGGGATGTCAGGAGCGAGCGCCGCGTCAGCGTCGGATAACTTGGATAAATAGTCTGCCCTCAAATTCTGAGTGCGTGGTATATAAGAGAGCTCGCAATATCCGAACTGACGACGTAATTTCTAGACCAGGTCGATGTACTGCTGTAGTTTCGAACAATAAATCTTATAACCTCCATTCACTTGATTGACAACCAGTTGTGAGTCGCAAAAGACGTGTATGTTCTCAACTCTCATTGCGAGGGCGAGCTCAAGGCCTGCGATGACTGCCTCATATTCAGCTTGGTTGTTTCATGCCGTGAAATCGAAGCGAAGCGCTTTCTCAATTTCTTCGGACGTTCCCGGCTCGAGCAAGACGATGCCGGCCCCGCAGGCTCCAATTCCACTAGCGCCGTCAACGAACAACTGCCAACAGTGGCTGGGCCTCATGGGGCCGCTAGGAGCCGGTTTGTCGGGCGAGTTGGTCGAAGGGGAAGTGGGTTGTGTTGTCGAGGGCTCTCGGAAGCTTGCTTCAAGAATGAACTCGGCCAGGGCCTGTGCCTTGATTGCCCTTCGAGGCTCGTATTTGATGTCGAATTCAGTGAGCTCAATTGCCCATTTTTGGAGACGACCGGCGAGGTCTGGCTTATGTAAAACCTGACGCAGCGGACTATCCGATAGTACAATGATCGTATGTGATGAAAAATATGCACGGAGCTTTCTAGCTGCTATAACAAGAGAGTAAGCCAATTTCTCTGCATTAAAATATCGACCTTCTATAGGACTGAGAGCCTTCGAAACATAGTAAATGGGCTTTTGGACGGACTTCTCAGGAGTCCCCTCTTCCTTTACAAGAACTGCGGCGACAGCCCTATCTGAGGCCGCCAAATATAAATAAAGCTGGTCGCCTACGATAGGACTTACTAAAAGAGGCGGGCTGACCAGGTATTGCTTGAGCTCTTCAAAGGCTTCAGTGCATTCTCCAGTCCATTCAAACCTCTTGCCGCCTTTCAAAATTTTATAAAAAGGAAGGCACCTGTCTGCCGATTTCGAAATGAACCGCCCCAGAGCGGTTATCCTTCCATTCAACCTCTGAACCTCTTTCACAGTCGTGGGAGGCGTCATGTCCAGAATGGCTCTGATTTTCTCAGGATTTGCTTCGATGCCGCGCTGTGTGACCATGAAGCCTAAGAATTTTCCAGCTTTGACCCCAAACGTGCATTTGACTGGGTTTAACTTCATGTTGTTTTCTCGCACGTTCGCGAAAGTTTCCCTCAAATCTACTGTGAAGTCGCATATGCTGGATTTGATGACCATGTCATCTATGTAAGCTTCCATATGGCGGCCGATTTGAGTGTGGAAGACCCGGTTGATCATCCTCTGGAATGTTGAACCCGCATTCTTCAGGCCGAAGGGCATCATTTTGTAATAATACATGCCGCCTCCAGCTCTGAAAGCAGTAAGTTGTCTTTCGTCCCCGGCCATACGGACCTGATGGTATCCAGAATAGGCGTCGACGAAACTGAGGATTTCAAAGCCCGCTATCCGATCTACCATTCTGTCTATGCGGGGTAGCTCATAGGGATCCTTGGGGCAGGCTTTGTTTAAGTCGGTGAAATCTACGCACATTCGCCACTTGCCGTTGTGCTTCAAAACCATAACGACGTTGGCTAGCCAAGTAGGATATTGTAGTTCTTCAATGATATCCGCCGCAAGTAGTTTTGCGATCTCAATTTTTACAGCCTCTTCCTTTGCGGTTGAAAATTGGCGAGCCCGCTGTTGAATTGGCTTGAAGTGGGGATTCACGTTAAGACGGTGGAGTGCGACCTCAGGGTCGACGCCTCGCATGTCAGTGACCTCCCAAGCAAAGGCCTCCAGGTTCTCTTTCAGCACGTTGATCAGCGCGGACATATCGGCCTTGCTGAGGTGCGCCCCGACTTTGATCTTTTGGTCGGGGTATCTCTCATTGATGATTACCTCGACGAGCTCCCCCTCTGCTTCAATGCTTGGATCATCTCGTATCTGCAATGTGTCGCATATAATTTCCTTTTGCTGTTTCTTAGGCGGAGGAGGGCTGTTCGTGCCTTGTCCCCGCTCGATATGAGCTTCCAGCGCTCTTTTCTTAGCGCTCGCCTCCAACTCGGCCGTGGACTCACTTATCCGGGGGTTGACTCGCCCGGCGGTACTTGGGATCTCAGCTGTATCGATTATCGCTAGAGCTTCTTCCAACAGATTTATTGAATTCGTGATGGGGTTAGTCCCTGCTGGTGCGGCTGGAGGTGTAGCATGAGCTTGTCCTAGCACACCTTGGACTTCGGGCTCCCGTGCCCTTTTCAAACCTGCTTTGATTTTGCCAAGTGGTCAAGATAAGTCTGCGGTCGGCTAATCGCCTGGCCTATCTTGCCATTTTCTGTATAAGATTTTCTGTATAAAATCTGACCCTCTGATCGCAGGTATGCCCAGGATCATGTGGTAGCGAGCTGGCAGATCGACCACCAGGAATTCCACTTTTTCGATCCGGAAGGGCTCGAAGTCTCCGATGCGGACCTCCAGGTCAATCATTCCTTTAACCTTTACCTCATGGTTGGTAAAACCCTCTAGCGAGCCCAGGTACGGTTTCAGATTGGCCTCGGTGAAATTCAAACCTTTGAGGCAGTCAAGATAGATGATGTCTCTGGCGGCACCTGTATCCACCAGGACTCTTTTAACCCCGCACTTGTCGATCCCGATTTTGATTATGAGGGGCATCTCCATTGCTCCCGTAACAAAGCTAAGCTCGTTCTTTGTGAAAGTCAAGGCCTCTTCATCTGGTCGCAGAGTTCTAGGCCGCTCACGTCCAAATTCGTTGATCGAGTTGATCTGTTCTTTTATCTGCCTGTTGCTAGGCGGGCTTTCGTGGATGACATTAAGCTCGCGCTCATACTGGGCCGCGACGAGTCTCTGGTTGGCACCGCCTGCCAATTTGAACCGATCTAACTTTCCTCCCGGGCCATTTTGTCTAGGATCCTTATCGAGGAAAAACAATCATCCGTGTTATGGCCGTGGTAATTATGAAACTCACAGAATTTTCTTGTGTCCGCTTTACGAACACCGTCTTCGCTACGATTGTCGCGGGGCTTCCGGATGTGTTCCGAAATTTCGTTCAGGATCGCCGACGGTCGGGCATTCAGCGGAATGTAATCTTTTACGTCGAACTTTTGCGGCCGTTTGAAATCACGGTCGTCCGTTCTTTCGCCGGACTGACGGCCTCCTCCTTTCTTTGGGGATCGGCCTCGAGTACTATTGGACGGGGCCGTGGGATCAGATTGAAGGCCCCGGTTTCTGGCGGGGATGACCTCGACGGTAGTAAACTTCCGGGCCTGCTCCAACATGTCCCTCAAGTTGGTCGGAGCGTGCATCGTTAAGTGTGTCTTAAGTTCGCCGCCCACCAGTCCAGTTAAGAATGCCATCATGACCGTGGGTTCGGGCTCATCCCGTGTTTGATCGTAAACTTGGACGAATCTCTCGTAATACGACCGGGCGGACTCCCCAGTGTCCTGCTTTATCAAAAACAGATCGGTTGTGGTCTTGCGAGGTCTATGCGCTGTCTTGAATTCTGTCAGGAACTTTGTGCGCATATCTTCCCAGCTGTTAACTGATCTGGCTGGCAATTTGCGAAGCCATGTAGAGGCTCTATCTTTCATGCAACCCACCATAGCCACGCACCAGGCCGCGCTATGGTGAGTAGCGAGCATCATTTTGCTCTCGAACGAGGCTATCCATTCGTATGGGTCCGACTTACCCCGATAATCCGTTATGTTGATGTTGGAGACTCGGCGTCGCGGGAGGCTCGCTATGAGCGAGTCTGAAAGTGCATCCATAGCAGCGCTAGGTTCCTTATCCTCTTCTCGCTTATTCTTTTTCATCTCCAGAACCATCAACCTCAGATCTTCAAATCGCTGGTTGGTCTGGGTTCGAGGTGCGCCCTGAGAGTGGGCGTCGTCCTCGTCACTGCTGAGCCTTTCTGTTTCGGCCCGTGCTCTTCTTCTCAGGATAATGTCCCGGGGATTCTCACTGAAGGGGCCCAGTCTCCGTCTGACGTTGCCTCGCGTTCCTTTATCTTCATCCCTCGGTGGCGATGGTAAAGCTCTACGTTTTCCCAGGCGGTCGTGCGCCGATATTCTAGTTTGGCTGTATTCACCGTGCCGAGAGGAGGATACGCTTTCCCCTCGATGCTCGTGACGCTGAGCTCGCGTTGTTTCCCCCATGTTTAGCCCTTTCCACGGAGGGGCGATGACGTTAGGTCCGGCGTTCATGCCCTCTATGGTTGGGGGAGGATCAATTGCTAGCGCGGGCTGGCCGGCGGAGATTAAGATCTCGTTGGCTGCCTTCATTCTCGCCGCGTATTCACCATAACTCTTTATTCTTGCCAGATCAGCCTCGCTAGGAACCAGCGGGGCGGGGGCCTCTTTGTCTGGGCCCTCGGTGTTAATCTGTCTTCGGGCGAGCTCTGCCTCTAACTGAGTGTTTTTCTTTCTTAACTCTAAGAACTCGCGGTAATCGACGGTTGTACGGGCAGGGTCACTCTCATGAGACCTCGTTGGGGCGATCTGCTTTTCTGCCGGGTTGGGTGTGACGGGGTTAGGCGAAGGGTTAGCCATGATGGGAGGTCTGATGCAAGTCTGACCACAAGCTTTCCAAGGTAGCAAGTGGGATTATTGCCTATGACACAAGCCAACTCTAGTATCCTTTTCAAAAGGTAGTTGATGTGACGTGACGTGACGTGATCTGCTGTCAGATTTTATGTACGCAACATCCGATGAACCTTTTACCCTCCTACAAGCAATCGATCCCAACAAAGATGTGCTACAAGTTGAATTTTATGGCGTTCACACCGTCCCGATCAACATGCAAATCGGAAAAATGCTAACCACAGCCGTTTCCTAGCGGTTCATATAAGATTATCCCAATAGTGGTGAATCTTCAAACACATGAGCTATTTTTCAACGGACTGTGAAGACAAAGATAACCGATTTGATGATGATAAACTGGAATAACAAACCTGTTATACAAGGGAGACGGAGATCGGTACAAGTTGAGCAACTATGGAGTCCACGAAGGTGTTGAATCCTTTGAAGAAAACGGTTCCCGGTAACGGAGCCAATTGACGGGTCCGTTTCCGTCAGCTGCAGTTTGGAAGGAAGACTTGGACGTGGGATATCTGGCCTCTTCGTGGTGCTCCGATCAATGAGGTTATCGCCGTCGGACGGTGGCGTTTATCGATGTTGGTGATGAGCTCGCGGTGGTAATATGAAAGCAATAAATATGAGAGAGAGAGACAACAGTGCTGATAGAAATAAATGCGCAAAAGTTGTTCTATATCTTCATTAATGTCATAGTGGGGGTATTTATAGGGAAAGGATAAAGCTGTAAAAGACTACTCGTGCTAGCGGCGCCGATGCCCGACAGATGGCAGTTGGCCTCGCGTTCTATCTAAGCTTATGAACTTTCCATTAACTGATAGAGTTTCTCATAGGAATGGGCCCGCAGTGCTGCGGGGCGGCCCCCTTATGCTTATGAGGATGGCGGGATGGCCAAGAAGTTGGCGACGTCGCGCGCTTATGCTCAGGGAAAGAGTTTGACTTATGTCCTCAGACGAGTTGACCGGGGATAATGGGACCGTGCCAGGTTCCGTATCATCAGCTGGTAGTTGGGATATGGAAGAATTTGAGAGGGAGCGTCAGTTGAAGCGTCATCAGAAGGCTCGGAGAATGAGGAAGTCAACCATGGGGAAGTTTAAGCGTGTTTGGAAAGCTATTAAAGGTTTTACCCCATGTGTTAGGTGCTGTTTCTGCAGCCGAACTACTGACCAAAGTTTAGACGAGGTAGTGGCTGGCAGAAAGGTTAAATGGCCTGATCCCGGCTGAGTTTAAACGGTGTCGAGCAAACGACGTAAAACAAAAGCGCTGGGTGGGAGGCCACCCACTGTTTTCTTTCTGTTTTCTATTTTGTTTTTACTTGTTTTCTAGCAGTTTTATGTACTTCGTTGATGTCCATTTGTATTTTTGAAGTTTTAATTAAGTTTTAATAAGAAAGTGCATATTTGAATTTAAATTGTATGAAATTTCATGATTTTTGCATTATTCTACCTTGGACGCCCGTCCAGAAGTCTGGACGCCCGTCCGCCATGACCAATTATTGGACGAGTGTCCACTAAGCCTGGACGCCCGTCTGATATATTCCCTCCAATCCTGTATTTGATTTAGCAGTTTGGACGAGCGTCTGAGTATCAGGACGCCCATCCAGTTCATCTAATTTCCTAGTGGACGCCCGTCCGGATGCTTGGATGCCCGTCCAGCCTCTGCCTATACATACTCTCTCAACGCATGAACCTTCACTTTTCTGAGTTTTAAACGTGAAAACCGTTTCCCCTCCCTCCTTTTGGCCTAAAATCTTCAATTCTAAACCTTTTCGAGCGATTCAAAGTGCTATAGGCCGCTTTTGATCCCCTCTCTTCGATTTTCGTAGCCAAATTCCCCAACACACGATCTTTTTGGAGAATCAGGACCCTTTTCAGTCCGACTTTTTGAAGGAAAAATTTGATTTTGGTGGCCAAATTTGTGTTGTTTGGACTTATTTTCACCTCAATCAGCATCTCCTCACCTTGCTTGGTAAGTTAGTAACAAATTTTCTGGATTTTATTCACGTTTTTGTGAGTTCGATCTTTGGGTCGGCTCGTTCACTTGAATATTACCTTAATTCGTTTTTTTTTTCTGGTTTTGTGTTTCTTTCTGCTCTGTTATGGTGATATGGTGTTGTGATGGGTGATGAATGGGTTGTTTGGTGATGATTATGGTTGTGGTTGTGGTTTGGTTGTTTTGAAATCCCGCTTTGGATGTTAAACGGGTAACTTGTTGTGAATTGGGATTGCTTTCGTGTAGTTTAGGCTTGGAATATGGTTCATAAGAAGGCAGTAGTGAAAAGACATGGTAAGGAAGTGGCTAGGGAGGCCGGAAAGAAACGCAAGGAGTTTGATCCTACTTGAGTTGATCCTAACCGGGGTGTGAGTATCCGAGAACAACCCCCTAGAGCCACCGAAACTAGGACTACTTTGAGGATGAACCAACCTCGGAGTCTGAGACGGATGATGATATTCCCTTGGTGAGGATGCCGAGAGCTCAGAAAGGTGGAGCATCATCCAGGGTTGAGGAGGTTGTAGGTGCTACCCGGGAAGAGGAACCAGTTGAAACGAGGGCTGCACAACCTAGAAAGAAATCCAAAACCGTACCCCCGATGCCTATGCCTCATAGATTCGTGAACCCTAAGGCCCACGATGCTTACACCAAGCAATATTTCTCAAGGACTATGTTAATTGAGAGGGCTATATTGGAAGCTAAGGTAGATCCAGGTTTTGTCAAATTATTGAAGGACCGGAAATGGGAAGCCCTAATGACGATCCCGACTACCCCGGTGAATGGCTCCCTCGTTCGGGAATTTTACGTTAATCGCTCGGAAACCGACTTGGAGACGGGAGTAGTTATGGTTCGAGGGGTACAAGTTCCGTTTACGCCGGATGTGATCAATAAGAAGTATGGGTTGGCAGCTTTTGAGGGTCGGGACTACAAGGAGGAGATTGTACATAGACCGAGTTTGGGGCGGGATCCTTTGGAGGAGTTACGGTTGAGAGTTTGCCCGGATATGGTTTTGACGTTGAGACCAGGTGGAGACCGGAAAGAGTTGGTTAACACGACCTGGACGGAGGACTGGAAGGTCCAGTGTCGATTTATTCAGAGTCGGTTGTTGCCTAAGAACAACTTGACACATTTTCATATTGGTGACCTAGGCATGCTGTATGCATTGACGTTTGGCCTGAATGTGGATGTGGGACAGGCATTATACGACGAGATATCTATCAACCAGAAGGTTTATACGCGGAGCTTGATCGTCCCTCACCTGATTCACGGTTTGTGTATTGACGCCGGTGTGCCTGAGTTTGGAGCTGATCATAAGCCGAAGAACCTAAGGCCTTTACAGAGGGAAAAGAGTAAGTCTTCGGGTCCGACTGAGACTGAGGCTAAGGTAGCACGTGAGCCTGGTTCATCATCAGCACAGCCTCGAGCATCCTCCCTTCCTACTTTATCTCCTTCGGTTCGGATGAGGCTAAGTATGGGCAACAGTGTGCGGGACTGGCTGGAGGACATAAGGACGTCTCAGAACAACATTTTGACGATTCTGCAGTGCATCAGTGAAGGCCGGCGGCCAAGGGATGACAGAATCTTCAATCCGAGCATCATTGATTACCATTTTTCTTCTGAGATCGAGCAGGCCATTGCGGATGTTTTGGAGGAATCTGAGTCTTCTTCCGATGAGGAGCAACCTGCCTCCGTAGATAGGACTACAGCATCACCATCTGGCCCCTCTTCCGATCCTCCAGCTGACGATTCTCCGGCTCCGGGGCAGTCATGATTTTATTTGTCTATTTTTCGATTTTGATTTGCCCTAGATACTGTCATTGTATATTTTTGCTACTTTTCCTTACATGATCCGTTGTAATTTTGATATTGCTACTGTTACTTTTTTCGATGGATCATGTAAGCCATAAGGCGCCCGTACTTTCGTTTCTACTTTGTTTAAACTTTTGGGATGTATTGAATGATTTAGCTTTTGTTAATATTCGGTTTTGTATCTCTTTTTCATTCTGGCATAATTTCCCCGTTTTCCCCGAGAGGTTTCCGTGTTTGTCAAGTCGTGCAGGTATCATTCTAGCGGTTTTGTCGAGCTACATGTTCTGGTTACGAGTTTCTAAGTGTCACTATGTAGGCTCCGGCCTGACCGCCGATTCGTGTATCGGTTTAAATTAGCTAAGTCTTTTACCTTTTCTTTCGTTCTGCACAACATGAGGACATGTTGATCTTTAAGTGTGGGGGAGGGAATGATTCGTTATGTATCTATACATTTGCTTAATTCATAATGTTTCTATGCAAAATGAGCTAAAATGGGCTAGATTTTTCAAAAATTTTCGACATTTTTGTTTTTGTTTTGTTCCGAGTAAGCAATGCATAATCTATGTTCGTTATTTTTATAGTCATCCAAGCTATATATCATATGTTTGATAAGTTAGTTGTTTCACCCGATATTTATTTTTCACGAGCCATAGTAAATGATGAGCTAGTTTATACAGTTATACCCCCTTTTGACTAGTGATTTCTGATTTTCTTATAAGTCATGTGCTTAGTGCTACGTACATATCTTGAGATTTATGATAGTTTGTATGTTGTACTGTGAATATCTAAGGTTTGAATGTGATAAGTAACACGTAACTTATTGTCAAATGAAAAGTTGAGTTTATAATATGAAGTTATTGGGTGTGTCGAAAGCTAGTCGATGATTTGAGTGTGATAGGGTATACCACGTATGTCCTATACCACTATGATGACTAAAAGCTCACGACAGTCAGAAGAAGCTGCCTTATGATTGGAGTAAGGTATGGTATATCTCGAATATCCTATTCTGCTATGACAGGGCAATAGCTCATTCTGATGTGTGTTTAAAGTGAAAGTGATTAAATCAACTAAAGAATTGATATGAAATGAATATAAGACTAAGTTATCGTCTATCTTGTCCCCAGTATAAACTGATAGATATGCTGTAGGGATTATCCTCTGAGTATTTCAGAAAGGCCCTAGATATGTTCTATCATCTTTTTCGGGATATGTCACGTTTGTAGGGTACACCTTATGAGTGTCATTTATCGCTAGTCTACGAGGGGGTATTAGCTAGTTTTGCCTTGAGTTTCTCAAGTTTGGATTTAGTGGAAGTTTTCTACGGCTTTGCACACACACACTGGTGAACTTCTGATTTGTTGATCTATGCTGTATTGTCTGAGGTGTCTGTTTTTGTCTCGAGCCTTAATTTTCGTTTTGTTTTGCTCGGGACGAGCAAAAGCTTAAGTGTGGGGGAGTTGTTACGGGTGAATTTATACGATTTATAACGATATATTCTATGATATTTCCCCCGTATTTGTACTAAATTGCATAAGAAACGAGTGTTTAATCGATATATTGAGTAAATGAGGTTTTAAATAAGTTATTCGCAAAATTGGTTGATTTTGGTGCTTTTAATATGATTCTATGATTATTTGGACATTATTACATTTTGTGATGTTTTTATGTGTTATAGATACATGTTTGAGGCTCAAGAGATGATCAAAAGTTGATTAAGTTCGAGCTAATTGATGATAAAAGAGATAATGAAGGAATGAGATGGAGAAAAAAGAGATAAAGATCAAGAAATCAAAATTCGATCAAGCTGAACGAGCGTCCAGGTCCCGTCCAGAGTGGAGGGGCGTTTGATAAAGCAGACGGGTGTCCTGAGGAGTGATTTTGATACAGAGAGTTTGGACGCCGTCTGAACGGGCGTCTGAAGCAGTCCAGATCTAGCTGGACGGGCGTTCACAAGAGCGGACGAGCGTCCGTTGACCGACTTTGCTGAACCGACTTCAAAATCTATATATAGCAGCTGTTTTCTCCACATATGAAAAACAATATACACACATTATTCGAAACCCTAAACCTAGGGGCGGCTTTAGGCTGAGTTTTTCTTCCTTTTATTCCATCTTTTATGCACTTTAGATTTAGATTAAACTAGCTACCTTTTATGCACTGTTTCTGCGAATTTGAGTTGCTGAGGATGTTCAGAAGCTAAAAGCTTCATCAAACGAGTATTGTGAAGCCATCCAACAATTGTTGATTTCGTTTTCATCAATTGTACTGTGAGTTTTTAATTAAAGGTTGTTTCTTTATTCATGTTTATTATGTTTAATTGCTCTTATATCGGAAGATATGCATGTGTTGATTGTTTATTGTTGATGGAAGTCTCTATAAACCTTAGATCACCATGAATAGGAATAGTATTTGAATCTATCTTAACGGAAGTTAATAGGTTTAATTGCTAGATTATAAACATAAAGTTTACACCTTTGGTTAGAAAACGCGTTAATCTTGCATTGGAAGATAAAGGATTAATATATGAACTTTCTAAGGAATTAGGGTTCGTATTTAGATGAGGTGAATCACAACCTAGATAAAAACCACAATATAATCTAGATAGGGAATCAATGCTTGTTGGATAGGTGGATCAATCCTCGTTTGGCTCGTACACACTTGATTTAAATCCTTAAAAACTTGAATTTGTTTAGTTAGTTTACTTTTATTTGCATCTTAGATTAGTTTAGTTAAAGGTTCGCAACCCGTATTCTTCCTAGCTTTGGATTATATCCTCTGTCTAGTTTTATTTTCGGTTTTGTTCTATTTTATTTGCTGTTTAGTTTAGTTTCGTGACATAGTTTAGTTTAGACAAAAACTAGGGTTAGCAATCGCCAGTTCCCCGTAAGATCGACCCGGCATTAACCACTATTACTACGATCCTTATACTTGAGGTTAACCGGATTATTACTTGTTTGTTTTGTGTTAATAAAATCCGTGACACTCTTGGTAATGGAACAATTTTCCATGTTCCCATTTTCTGCAAGGCATCAAGCTCATCCTGCATTGCCTTTCTCTATGATGTATCTTTGACTGCCTCATCATAATTCTTTGGTTCTACAAGAACCGGAGCACTTAGTACATAATTCTTATAAGTATTGGATAAATGAGTCAAAGAATCAACATTATGTATACTATGAGGTGTAATCCTAAGCTTTGAATGATGGCACACATAGTCATATAAATAGAAAGGTGCACCTCTAGTTCTACATGATTTTCTTGTGTTGGGACCAGGATTAGTGATTACTGGTTGGTGCTGGTCATGAGTATCAGAAATGTCCCGTTGTTCTTGCTCATGAGAAGAGTCAGAACCAGTAGAGTCACTAATGTGTCCTTGTGATTCATTAGTAAGGCCATTAGTCTTCCCTTGTGACTTAAAGTGATCAGAAGTTTGTTCTTCCATAAAAGGTAAAGGAAGTGAGAAAGTATCAATATTACCCGATGGCGCTGATGATAAGGAAATATAAGTTCATGGAATGTAACATCCCTACTAATGAAAATCTGTCTTGACTGCAGATTTAACAAACAGTAACCCTTAACATTTACAACATGCCCTAAATAAACATATTTTATGCTTCTTTGAGCAAATTTATTACCATCAGTGTGAAGATTACATGCATATGTTAGACAACCAAACCCTTTGATGTTTTTATAAGAAGAAATAGAACCAAACCGCATCTCATGAGGAGATTTCTTATGTAAAATAGGTGTAGGCAAAATATTTATCAAATTCACAGCATGTATCACACATTAAGTCCAGTATATAACAGGGATGCCAGATTGAAACCTTAGACTTCTAGCCACATTTAATATGTGCTGGTGCTTTCTCTCTACAACCCCATTTTGTGGTGGAGTATGCACCACTGAAGTCTGGTGTGAATTCCTTTAGGGCATAAAACTCATGAATATTGAACTCAATACCATTATCAGACCTCAAAACTTTGATCCTCTTATTAAACCGTGTTTCAATCATTATACAGAAATTCTGAATCAAATTTCTAACTTCAGCATTGGATTTCAACATATAAACCCAAGTATATCTACTAAAGTTATCTACTATAGTAAGAAAGTATATGTGTCAATGTACACCTGTGATCCTATTGGGACCCAGATGTCCATGTGCACAAGATCAAAACATTGCACAGAAGAGGATTGACTTAAAGGAAAACTAAGTCTTTTTTGTTTTCCAAGTGGACAAACATCACACATAGCTTCAGTATCTACTTTGATCTCTTTACAGTGATGAGTCAAGGCTTGCAATCTCTTTTGAGATGCATGGCCAAGCCTGTAATGCCACAGCAATTGAGACTGATTTGAAGATACAGAAGCTTTAAACACAGAAACAGCATTAGACTGGGCATTATAACTGCAATCTTTATCAGCCTTTAGTATGTATAACCCTATGATTAGTTCAGCTGAACCAATCCTCTTCAAAGTGATCATGTCCTGAATCACACAAGAATCTAAGTAAAACTTGACATTATAAGCTCTAGTTCTAATTAATTGGCTGATGGACATGAGGTTAAAATTAAAATCTGTTACACACAACACATTGTCAAGCACAAGGTCTTTATTATCTAACTTGACCTATATGAGAAATTCTGGCATTCTTGCCATTAGGCATACTAACAGTTAATTTTCCACAGACTTGCAGGAACTAAAAAGTGATTTATTGAATACTAGATGATCAGTTGCACCAGAATCTACAATCCAAGAAAATATTGAGATATACCTGACCCTTCTGATGAATGGAAGTTAGTTGTTAGGGCCACATAGTTGACATTAAAAGGTCCAGATTCTTGATGATTTGCCTTCAACAAATTTAGAATCTGATGATACTGCTCTTGTATGACACTAACTGAGGGATTGCACTGAACATTTTTAGACTCATTCTGGTCCCAAGAATCAGAATAACACAATTTGCTGAAGATCTACCTCTTCCCCTGCCTCTGAAATTTGGAGGGTACCCATGTTCTTGTAGCAATGGTCCACAGTATGACCTATCATGCCACAATGAGAACATTGTGGTTTCTTGTTGCCATTACTAAAATTCTTCCTCTGATTTAGAATCTAACTTTGAGCAGCTAAAGTTGTTTTCTGATCTACCTCATTTGATCCAAAAACAGCTGCAGATTCAACCAACTTTGCCCCAGAAACAACCCCATAATGCTGTTGTTTTTCTTGTTTAACAGCCATACTAAACACAGCCTTAATAGAGGGTATGGGCTCTAACATAAAAACTTATGATTTGATGGCTGAATACTCATCATTCAAGCCCTTCAAAAAACGAATCACATACTGTTTTTCGATATAACCTTGGAACCATTTCTTTCCACAATCATAATCCGGTGGTGTAGTAAGAACGACTAATTGATCCTACAACACTTTCAATTTAGTGAAATACTGGGAAATAGAGAGATTACCTTGTTTAGTATTTTGGATTTCCTCCATTATATCAGACAAAGTATAGGTATATCCCCCTCTAAATCTGTCTATAAGATCCTCCCACATGTCCTTTGCAGTCTTATAAGATGCAATATTGTGAGCAATGTCTCTAGAAATAGAATTAGCCAGCCACGCTTTCACCATACCGTGCATTGTCTCCAGGTAGAGTAATGATTATCTGTGGGTGCAAGAACAGGAATAGATCCATCAACAAACCCCATCTTGTTCTTGGAAGATAGAGATGTGGTCATCGATATCTTCCAGCTATGATAATTGTTTCCATCAAGGAGTGGCTGAACCAGAATCAAAGCCGGATTCTCATTTGGATGAACTACCAAATCAGCCGAAATAGCAGTTGCTGCTTGAAGATCTATTATGCAACAAGAAGTTCTCCAAGAATTGAAGAAGGAAAGAAAACAATCGAATTGTGAGCAGAAGCGATTATTCAGAGCTTTGATACCATGATTATTCAGAGCTCTGATACCATGATTAAAGAAGGAGAAGAGACTCGGTTTTATTCAATATGAAAAGAGTAGTACAAAAGCTTGTGTTAGACACTGCTGCTTACTTGCTTTATATACAACGAAGTAGCAGTTACAGAATGGTACAAACTAACCTAACTAACTTAATAACAAACTAACTAACTTAAGCAAATTTCAGATTATTATTGAAGGTTGTAACAATCCGTTACAACAAACATCATACGAGGTACCATCCAAATAACAAAGAAGTCTCTTTGCGAGAGCCCAATAGTGAGTAGATG
This sequence comes from Gentiana dahurica var. dahurica, assembly GCA_024500145.1. NCBI lineage: Eukaryota > Viridiplantae > Streptophyta > Magnoliopsida > Gentianales > Gentianaceae > Gentiana > Gentiana dahurica. The sequence continues at coordinate 22,093,020 of CM044905.1, forward strand.
GGTGATGCGTATATTGAGACAATTTGTTAACCTCGAATGCCAACTCATATTGCATAACCATAAGATGTTGCAGGCTACCAAGAACATGCCCATATTACGCGTAGGATTCGAATATTCTTTTCCTTCGGCCGTCAATTTTTTCGTGTGTGTAGAGAATCAAATAGAAGAGTAACAACTGAATTTGGTCCATGCATATTAGTATGGTGCAAGAACTCATCAATATACTTCTTTTGAGTTAATAAAATACCATCTGACATGTTGTAACGCCCCCAGACCCCGGGCCTGGTAGCGCTAAATGAGTCATAAATGTCCGGTCAACTGCTTAGACCGCCGTTCTCGCTTGGTCTAAAAGGGCTAACCCGAGTTGACAAGACCTTTATGTCTCACAGTTATATGGAGGTGAGCATTCTCTTATTTTAACGATGTGGGACTTTACACATGTATTGAGCTTCAACTCCCACTGAGTGCCAAGATACTTAAAAGAGAATCGAGTGACTAATTGTGTGATGAACCGGTGCACAACACTATCATTATTACTCGTAACAACTAGATCATCCATATAAGCAAGCAGAAACATAAATGCAGTATCATGAGAATAAATAAAAAGTGAAGAATCAGAGGTGGAATTATTAAAGCCCGCGGTCAGCAGCACAAAGAACTTTAATTCATGATACCATGCGCGAGGCGCGGCTGTTTCAAACCATATAAATTGCTTATTGTAGTTCACACACATATGAATAGCAAAAATGCTGCTGATTATCCTAAGTATTATTTTAATTGGCTCATACGAACATGTTCTAAGTAATTAAAAACGTTACTGGTAAAAACATTTGTATGGTCAAACTTGTTGGAAGCAATTATTTCAAAAGTGAAACTGCACTTAAAATTATATAATTAATGCTGTGTCTCATTTGTTTGAATATATGTAAGATTGAAGCAATTTCCCAAAGGAGTAATCAAACAAAAGGTGCAGCCAAGGTGGTTCAATCCTTGTCCATTTAAAGCAGTATTTGTTAGTTGAAGCAGCAACTACTTTGGTTATGGCTCTGTAAAGGACTGCATCACTTATTATGGTATATCATGCACCAAAGCCAATATATGTTGACAACTTCATACTAAAACTATTCCATAAAATGATTATGCAATTACTAATATATATATATGTATATATGATGACGAGGTTTATGAGAGACTTTTAGCTAAGGTTGTATTCGACGATGCTTGTATGGACGCATCGTGTCCTCCGCTACTGTCATCTGGTGGAGGACACAGTCAAGAATGCATGAATACAAGCATCGTCGAATACAAACGGGACATCCTTAGCGAATTAAAGAGTTGGCAACAACTTTAAGTAATTGTTTTGCTTTTCTTGGGTTAAAAAAAGAGATGATATATATATATATATATATAGGGTTGCTTGGGTGGGTTGGAGATTTGCGCCCAGCTGGGGAAGCAAAAAATGCTCTTTTCACGTAGCACTCAACAGTTGCTTTTCATGCTATAGCAATTAAGATTGCGTATTTTGACAGCAGAATCTTCACTAAAGGAAAGCTTAAGCTACCCCTATTTTTTTTTCTCCCAAAGCTTGTGATTTAGCTTTCTAACTTTACAAGTTTTTTTTTTTGATAATTTATATATATTTTTTAGGGTCGAAAACCGATACTAATATTATAATCACTCAAAAAACGACTGTAAGACATATAATGATGTTCTTAAATGGTTTCATCAACATATCAAAATTTTAGAATCCTTTGTGTCAGAATCGTTATTAGGGTAACATTATCACCCATCTATTTTAAAAGCCAACGGACGCGCGTTATAATATTATGTCGGTCAATCTAATGCTTTTGTATTTGCCTTAACTTCTTTGACCAACTTAAAGTCCCAAACACATTAAAAGAAGACCGCACCAAAGCAACAATACTTATGATTCTTTGTTTTCACGGTCGGATTAATTACTTGTGGTTTCAATGATATACAGGCACTAGATCAGCTTTTGCAACCACTATTGTACTTGGTACATGTATTAGTTTCTAGTAAAATATTGTTTAATACCACATCAGTCTCAAAATATAAGTCATTTCGAGTATTTTCACACAGATTAAAGAAATGTATGTGTGACATAAATTTAAAGGAGAAATGACTATAATGTCCTTTGACTATTATTAATGCAATACTTATAGAGCGGTTGGATTGTTAATATAAATTAAGGGTAAGATAGCGAAAAGAGTAATAAATGCTTCATTGGTAATGTAAAATGACTTATATTAGGAGACAAACAAAAAAGGCAAAGTGACTTATATTCTGGGACGAATGTGATACTAAAACTTTCAGTGACAAAATAAATAACTATACCGGAATATCGTCGGGTGATTTAATCGGATAATAGGATCATTTTGAGAGAATTCCAACAACTGAAACTGGAGGTTTTGTTGATGATTTATGACTGAGTCTTAGAGAATTCCTACGTACACAGTATGTATGAGTTCAAGTCAATAACGTAGTTCTGAATTGTGAGGATGATGACTCTTTGATAGTCTCCCTCGTGGGGAAGTTAATGCAGAGATCCATGATTTGTAAGGTTGTGTGATTAAGGGACAGTGTGAGGCAAATCATGGGGCAATCATGAATATTAAGCTAAAATCATAGGATGTAATCAATCATGAATTGTGGCAGTTAATGGTTATCAATCGGGGCAGCATGCCCATTAATGCAATATAATCGTCTTTGGAGGTCGTAGACGACCTATTCTGCTTGGGAGCGACATGAGTGCCCTGGTCTACTAGATAATGATCAGATAAGGCTGGTTGAACTCTGAGAGCGACCCGAATGAGGTCGGCATGTTACTAAGTGGATCTTTCACACTTAGGGCGTTACTAAGTGGATCTTTCACACTTAGGGCCCAACTGTGGGCTGAATTTCATATTGGCTCATTAAGTAATTTGACCCGCTTGAGGCCGAATTTGGACGATATGCATAATTTCAGGATTATACCTGTAAAACCTCTCACCTCTTTGATAGAGTATTTTAGTTCATTTGGAATTTGTTTTTCCTTTTCCTTTTAAGTTTTTTTCCTCTATGTCATCAGAAACCGACCTAGGACTGTTCAAAACCTATAAAAAGACTCTCACACACCCCATAATACATAAATTTTGCATTTTTGTCTTCCTTGGCTCGTTGAACCAAAGACTGTTCTCGCTTCAACACATCATTCATGTCCAGGACGAGATCTGGGCAACCCAGGACAAGCTCTGAGCAAGCCAAGACTATTGGCTCATTGAAATGAGCACTACTCTCAGTTAAGAGGCCTAGTTTGGTGTGCATGACGCGTCTGATCGTGTCCGGTGCGTGCGTACAAATCAAGAGTCTCAGTTTCGAAGCAAATCCTAATCCGAGAGCAGTTTTGAAGCTTGGTTCATCTGTCGTAGCCTTTTGTTTAAATTCATATTAGTCTTCTCGTTTAAATTTAGAATCCATCGTATACATGATAGGGTTTCGGTTGTTCGTAGGTTTGCAATGTTTCAAAAGTTAATAGTTGTTCGTTGTTTGGATATGGCGCGTCTAAGGTAAGAAGTTCTTCTTATCAAAAGATTCCGTATTTGGTTTAAAGGTTATGTTTTCAATACGTTTTCATAATGTTTTTCTGTAAATTTGCATGAAACTGGACATGTTATGTGTTTTAGAACAGGTTGCCAGTCTAGTTTCAGATTAGAAAGTGCATCTAGGCATAATTGGCTCACTGAACCGAGAACCTTTCTCGGTTAAGCGATCCAAAAACTCCTATATTGGCCTTCCGGTTGTTCTCTGTTGTCTATAGTGATTTCAAAAAAGTTATTTCAAGTTCTGGTCACATTTTTTGTTCAAGACTCATGTTGATAATGGAGATAGTTAGGAGTCTCGTGTCGTTACGGCCTTTAAATGTTCACGTAGGTTAGACGTGGAATTTGACATGAATCTATGTGCTCTTATTTGCTTATAGTTAGTGACTTAGCAATGTACTGTACGGAGTACCATGGTCCTCAAGTCCCGTGTCGAAGGTATGACTAGCCGTATTAGCCATACCGCTCTTAAGACGGCGTATTGTACGTAATACCTTGGGTACTTTAAATCCCAAGTTGGAGGTATGGTTAGTCATGTAAGCCGTATTACTATAGACCCTTATGTTATGTTAAGTAAGTAAGAAACAAGACATGACAAGAATATAGACATGTTAAGTATGTAAAAGACAAAACAAGATAGACAATACATGCACGTGCTATGGTTAGTAAAGTATGGGTTGGTAGATGGCTTACGTAAATTTGATCAAGAGGACACGAACATAGTAAGTGAGTAATTAATATAACTGAACAAGTACGTGCAAGATAAACTAATGTAGTAAGTAGGCATGTGTCTTGTGCATTTTAAGTAACTTCAAGGTTGCTTTCCCTTACGTTCTAAAAGTTATGCATTAAAGGTGGTTTTCTTTATGTTACATGTAATGTCTTTAAAGAGTTTATGAAAGTGGATAATGTAGCTTCAAGTCGTGTCTCCCAGTATTTGACAACCATGAATCTCCATTTCAATCTTTCTTCTCCTTACTGAGCATTCAAACGGTGCTCAATCCTTTATTTGAAATAAGAATATTGCAGATACATGTTGATTTGATGACGAGCTTGGAGTGCTAGTTTATAAGTGGAGCAATGAAGTCGTTTATGTTTTAGTTTCATTTTATAGTTGTTTCTTATTTTCAGACAAGTCAGTTGTCATGGATAATAGTATCTACTTTAGGTTATTTATGATTTAATTTGAAAATAGTTGTATTTTGGTTGATTGTTGTTTTGGAAAGGGGTCTAATTTCCGAGTCTTCTGTCTGAGTTCTTCTGTGCGAATCTTTTATTACTTTGATACGACACGAGACTTATGTGAGATTTAGCGTTTTCTCTAAATGTCACGTGTCAAACGTCACATTTCTGGATAAAATCTGTAATATTCCGATTTTCGAAAAATGACAGACGTGTCATTTGCGAAAAAACGAAATATAGTATTTATTATTATTTGGAATTAAAGAATATATATATATATTGATAATGTTGAAATTATCTGGGGTGATAAGCGGTGGATTTATAGTGGATATCTAGTTGTGATAGTGGTGTAAAGGTGGTGGCTCACGGTGGAGCTGTCAGAGAATGTGATGGTGAATGTGGTGGTGCAAATCAAGTAAAGAGAGAACCATCAATTGGGCAGAGTTTTTCCTTGTTTTATGATTTGTACATGGAGCCTTATTTATAGGGCGAGAACTGACTAAGTTCAACATAATTACAGTTAAGGACATAGTACAAATAAATCTGCGGTGGATGGTCGGGCCGCGACAAGGTGATGGCGGCGCGGATCCGGGGGTTTGTGCGGTATGTCCTCACTCGGGTGGTTGCGACATCGGTCTCTGCTCTCCAAATGTGGGGGAGGACGGATCTCTAGTGGATCCGACACCATTGTGTTTGGGCAAGTTGAACATCTTTCTGTCAAATTCACCATGGGCTTGCTTTTGAGGCCCGTCGTGGGAATAGGATTAAGCCTTGCTTGTGGGCCTCGCCGTGTGTTGGCCTTCCGGCCCCCGTTCGTACATCCCTCGAGGGTTCCTCCATGTCAGGATGCGGGTTTATGGGCCGGATGGCGGAGCCGGCCTATCATATATATATATATATATATATATATATATATATATATATATATATATATTTCAATATATATATTAAAAGGGAGATTTTGGATTAATGGCAATTAAGAGGATTTATTGGAAATTAAATTTGGAGTTACTTTTGGAAAAAGGAATAACCTCCCACTAGTCACAGTTTTGTCAAAAGTTTTCATTTAACGTATGAACTCCGATAAGACGTTGAGAGCAAAAAGAAAGGCAAAAGCTACTTCTTCAAAATTCTAAGTGGTTTCTTGTCCGTTTTCGGATTTGAGTAGAGCACCGGAATCGTGAGAGAACGAGGAATGTTTTGACTACAAGATTTCCAAGTTTCTTCAAGGTATGAATTTTGACCCTAATCTTGGTATGATCAAGTTTTGGTTGTTCCTCTTAGTATAATTCGTAGCCCTAGTTGTTTAGAAACCTTGATCCTAATTGGTTCTTGAATTGATTGTGGATCAAATAGGTTTTGGTTGTGTTTAGAGGAGGCCTGTAGGATTTCTTCAAGTTTTGGTTTGGTTTTTGCTTGCTAAAAGGTAAGTGATTTTCCTATTGTCTTAATTCAAGTTTTATAAAGTGGGATAGTAAGTTTGTGTTGTTTTGGTGTTGATTAGCATGCCTAAATGTTGGTTTTTGTGTATAAAGTGTTATGACATGTTAAAGCTGTGTGTTTGATGCGGTTTTGTTGTTTAAACCGATGTTAAACATGATAGGAAAGTGTTGAAATTCGTAAAAGTGCAGAAAATTGATGTTTAGGGTTGTTTTAGGGTCAATGTGCGTGTATTGGGGGCGTAGCACGCATTGCGGGTACAGAAAGTCGGAAAATGATACAGAGACGTTTTAGCACGCGCATTGGGTCCAAGAGCATCCTGAATGATTCAGAGAGCTTTTAGTGTGTGCATTGGGCGTGCAGCGTGCTCTTTGGGCATACCAGAGCGGGTTAAGTGTGTGCATCAGAGGCATTGCGCGTGCATTAACCCTATTTTTGTGAAAATATGAGTTTTAAGTCCTGAGACAAGTTTTGAATGTTTTTTCTTGATCTAATAACATTAAATGAATATGGACAAGCCATGATTAAGCTTTTTATGCGTTTAGTTCCGGTACCAAATGGATTCTTCGTAAGATTTGAAGTTCAGGACCGTCGGAAGCGCATGAATGACTTGTGCTTTGATGAATTAGACTTCATTGATGTCTGTGTACGTGGTTAGGATTTTGTGTCTAGTTGTCTAAGTGAGGGAGTAGAGCTGATAAGTGACCTTTGCCTTGAAAAAACTTAGGTGACTAGTTAATGACTAATAAAATACATACTTGTATAGTAAAATACTAAACATCATGTCATTCTTGGTAAGGCACAAGTTTATATCGCGATGTGTGGGCGGTCAGTAAAAGTGAATAACTCCGTAGATTTACAAGACCCCGTGTACGGAGGGACTTCACCGAACGTGTACACTACCAGGGCTAGCCCGTGGCTATTGGTGTGATCAACTAATAGGTTGCAATCGATATCTCGTGGAGGATATACACCATGCGTAGTGGCCTTGAATGCTGACGTAACAAAGATAAGTTAAGTTAGAAACGAATAGGCACGACATGTTGACTAGCATGAAGTGAACCCTAGAGTTGAGTCAGTCACATAAAGATAACGTAATAATCATCAATCATGCTTTAAAATCTTGTTTAATACAATAGCTTATGTCTCTTGCTAAGTACATTTGTACTTACCTCAAATGCATGTTTGTTGTGTTTGAGGATGAGAAGATGAACATTCTGACTTTGAGTTCGACGAGGACCTCGAGGACGACGTTTGAGGATGTTGTGCATGATGCTTTCGTTTCATTATCTTCGTATAGGTTGTATTAAACTATGTTGTACATTTCTTTTGGAAACTATGTTGTAATTCTAGTTTGTAAGACTTTGAGATCTCGTATGTTGTAAACTTTTAATTATCGTTGTTGTTGTTGTAAGATAAATTTCCATCTTTAGTTGGGTACTTTCTATTCTTGTTCTTTGGAAAAAAAAATATACCCGAGTTATTTAGCTTCCGTTAATGCTAAACTCGATACGACGTAGTAGAGATTTACGTACACTACTATAAAAAAACATAAAGATCACAGTTTTTAAGTGTGATATATTCAATTTAGTCACAGTTTTCAAAGTGTGTCATATTGAGACGTGACATAAAGTACTTTAATTCATTCACATTTAAAAACTGTGATCTATTATAGTTGTTATCACACTTGAAAACCGTGATCTATTATAGTTGTTATCACACTTAAAAACCGAGATCTATTATAATTTCAACACATTTAAAAACTATGATTTATTTTAGTTGTTATCACACTTAAAAACCGTAATATATTATAGTTGTTATCACACTTAAAAACCGAGATCTATTATAATTTCAACACATTTAAATCTATGATCTATTTTAGTTGTTATCACACATAAAAACCGAGATCTATTATTGTAACGCCCCGTTCCCGGATACCGAGCCCTTATCCGGAAATACGACGTTCGGCACATATATAAATAAAATTTAATTCATTTATATATGTAAGCCTACAATCAATACAATCAAAGTGCGCGGAATTTAATGCTCGGGTAATAAATATCCAATAAGATGCTAGAATACGAAAAGGTACTAAAAGTCGAAAGTGTATCAAAACAATACAACTGAAGTCCCTCGAAAGTCCAAACGAAATACTATGAAATAAGAAATAAAGATGAACACACGTCATCCCAAAGTACTATGAACAAAGTATATAAAACAGTGCAACATTTCAAATGTAAAAGAAAGTGCATAGAATGAAACATCAAGCTCAGAGATCCTCCTCAGGGACATACTCCTCGTAATATCCGAAATCCTGTTCGCCTTCTCACCCCCAAGCACATATAACAAAAACATGCACAAGGGGTAAGTATATAATACTCAGTAAGGAAGAGAAGTACGTTTAAGTTTAGAACATATAAGGTTGAACATTATTAGGTTTCAACTAAAAGGCAAGACAGACTCGATTCTACGCATAAAGGTTACATCTCCCAATATGCCTAAACTGTAACTACTTAGCTTATCTTTGTTACAACATGCTATCAAGGTGGAACGTGACATATTGAAATCTTCAGGATACAATAACCCCGGAACGTATTGAAATCTTCAGGATACAATAACCGGTTCCGATAGTATGAACATACGGCGATGCCTATAGGCCTGCAGGCCGATAGGACACTCACTTTGACTGTCTGTTCACACATCACGCTATAGATCTTCAGGATCTACCCAAGACCACATGGTGTTTAATCTTTTATCTAGCAAGTTGTGTAGTATTAGGTGATTAACTAACCATCCTAGTTCATTTAGATAACACATCCTCACTGACACCACTCATCATGATCAAGAGACCAATTCTATCCTAAGTAAGGTTTAAAGGTGTTATCATAAGATGGTAATACACTTAAAAGGGTTTAAGGTTGATTAAACAACCCTAAACGATAGTTGAAAGCCAAGTTAAGCAAAGCTGGAAGACCAGCTCCAGGTGGACGCCCGTCTGAAGGACCAGACGCCCGTCTGAAGTCCCTGGACGCTCGTCCAAAAAGTGGACGCCCGTCCAGACATTCCCCTTTCAATCCTGTATCAAAATTTCGCCTCAGACGCCCGTCCTAGGATCCCAGACGCCCGTCCAAGGTTGGACGCCCGTCCAGAAAACCGGACGCCCGTCCGCCCTGGCGATTACCAGAAACTGGTTTTGAACCCTATCGTATTCATCCGTTTTCAACCCAAAAACCCAATCTTTCTTGACCAAAATCTACCCAAATGATCTATCATCCGTACCAAAACGTCAATCATCATTTAGGCATCACTTTAACACAATTTTAGATCACCAATACAACAAAAATTCAACACAACCAATGCATATTCGAAAAAACTGCAAACGTAAGTGTTCTCCTTACCTTATCTGCCTAAATACTCAGAATCAGATGTTGTGCCTGGTACCGATGCGAAGCTCTCGTCACGAGGATTCCAACGGTATGCTATGATCTGAAAACGGAAGAGGAACGAATGAGATATCAAGGATCGAAAATTGACGGTTTCAATGCCCAAAACAGCGGTTTCTCTTTTCTGAGGGGGAGGAGTGCGCCTGCTCCAAAATTCAGGGTTTTAGGAAAAATGATTAGGTTTTAGTATATTTCCGTTTATATACGACAACCTAATTATCATTTTAAACCCGAATTTACTCCAATACCCTCAAACAACCATTAAACCGAAACCGTTATAATTCAAAGGATTTAATTCCAACGAAAAGGAAAAAGAATATTAATTACGTTTTCGCAAAATGACACGTCTGCCCTTTTATGAAAATCGGAATATTACATTCTCCCCCCCTTAAGTGGAGTTTCGTCCTCGAAACTCGAACGTACCTGGTAAATCCCAAAACTCCGGAAATTCGTTGATCATATCACCTTCAACTTCCCAAGTTGCTTCCTCAGGTGTATGATTGCTCCACTGAACAAGAACCAACTGAACCATCTTCCTCTTAATCATCTTTTCCTTCCTGTTCGTAATCTTAATCGGCTTTTCATCATAAGCGAGGTTGTCCAGAAGTATCTCGGGATCCACTGTAGACTCAACCTCTGTCTTCGTCAAACACTTCTTCAACATCGAAACATGGAAGACGTTGTGAACTCTGGACATTGACTCGCAACTCAAGTCTATAGGCCAAAGGTCCAATCCTCTCCAGAATTACAAACGGTCCAACATACCTCGGGCTCAACTTTCCTTTCTGACCAAAACGCTTTACTCCTCTCATCGGTGATGCCTTCAAGTAAACACGATCACCAACCTCAAACTCAAGCGGTCTCCGTCTGACATCTGCCCAACTTTTCTGCCTATCTTGAGCTATCTGCAGATTCTTCTTCACTAACTGAACCCTCTCTTTGGCTTGCTCAACTAACTCGCCCAGTAATCCGTTTCTCCCCAACATCATCCCAAAACAAAGGCGTCCTGCATCTTCTACCATACAAAGCTTCAAACGGTGGCATGCCTATGCTCGCGTGATAACTGTTGTTGTAAGCAAACTCTGCAACTGGTAGATAATCTACCCAAGATCCGCCTACCTCCAAGACACATGCTCTAAGCATATCCTCAAGTGTCTGGATAGTCCTCTCAGACTGACCATCTGTCTGAGGATGGAACGCTGTACTCAAATCCAACCGGGTACCAAATGCCTCCTGTAAGCTCTGCCAAAACCGACTGACGAACCTCGAATCCCGATCAGAAACAATGGAGACTGGAACTCCATGAAGCTTCACTATATTGTCCATATATAGTTCCGTCATCTTTGCCAAGGGCATATTCATCTTGAAAGGCAAGAAATGAGCCGACTTGGTTAATCTATCAACGATCACCCAAATAGAATCATGTCCACCCTTCGACTTAGGCAAACCCGAAATAAAGTCCATGGTGATCTTTTCCCATTTCCATTCTGGGATATCCAATGACTTAAGCATCCCTCCTGGCTTCCTATGTTCGGCCTTCACTCTCTGACAGACGTCACACTCAGAAACAAACTTAGCAATCTCTAGCTTCATTGAGGGCCACCAAAATCTTTCTTTCAAATCCCTGTACATCTTGGTAGAACCCGGATGCACTGCAAAAGCAATCTTGTGTGCCTCTTCCATAACTCTCTGTCTCAAATCTCCAACATTAGGCACACAGAGACGATCCTGATACCACAGATTTCCACTCTGATCCAACACATAGCCGACTGTAGGCTTCTCCCTTGCAACCCTCTTCAAATCAACTAAAACTGCATCTTCATCTTGCTTTGCTCTGATCTCATCCATCAACTCTGATCTAGCCAACAACGGTGCTGCAAACTGACGGTCCTCAATCTGCTCAAAACTGCTAAACTGCAAGTCATCAACCCCTGCTGTGATAGCCTCAACACTGGGCTCTAAAACCACCGGTTTCCTGCTCAAGGCATCTGCTACTACATTTGCCTTTCCCGGATGGTACTGAATGTCTAAGTCATAATCCTTCACGAACTCTAACCATCTCCGTTGCCTCATATTCAGATTCTCCTGAGTGAAGAAATACCTTAAACTTTTGTGGTCGGTGAAGATTCTGGCCTTGACCCCATACAGATAGTGCCTCCAAATCTTCAATGCGAAAACCACTGCTGCCAACTCTAAGTCATGTGTGGGATAGTTCTTCTCATGTACTTTCAATTGCCTGGATGCATAGGCAATGACCTTTCCTCCTTGCATCAACACACAACCTAGACCCTGCCCTGAAGCGTCGGTGTAGACATCATAATCATCGAACACCTCGGGTACTGCCAATACCGGTGCTGTAGTCAACTTGTCCTTCAACAACTCAAATGCTAACTCACACTCGGGTGTCCAATCAAACTTGGTGTTCTTCTGTGTAAGTCTGGTGAGTGGAGTAGCTATCCTTGCGAAATTCTTCACAAACTTTCTGTAGTAACCAGCCAAACCCAGAAAGCTCCTGACCTCTGAAACTGTAGTCGGTGTAGGCCAACTCTTAACTGCCTCAATCTTGGCCGGATCAACCTGAATGCCATCACCTGAAATGACATGACCCAAAAAGCTCACTTGGTCCAACCAAAAGTCACACTTGGAAAATTTTGCATACAATCGCTCCTTCTTCAACGTTTCCAAAACAATCCGTAGATGTTCCTCATGCTCCGCCTCATCCCTAGAGTATACCAAAATATCATCAATGAAAACAATCACAAACTTATCTAGGTAAGGCATGAAGACCCGCTGCATCAAATCCATAAATGCAGATGGAGCATTAGTGAGTCCAAAAGGCATAACAAGGAACTCATAATGTCCATATCTAGTACTGAATGCTGTCTTCGGAATATCTGCCACTTTAACTTTTAACTGATGGTAGCCTGACCGCAAATCAATCTTTGAAAACACTTTCCGACCCTGCAACTGATTGAACAGATCATCTATCCTCGGTAGTGGGTACTTATTCTTGATAGTCGATTGTTCAAGGCCCTGTAGTCAATACACATCCGCATGCTGCCATCCTTCTTCTTCACAAACAAAACTGGTGCTCCCCAAGGTGAAGTACTGGGCTGAATGATGTTCCTTTCCAACATCTCCTTGAGTTGAGCCTTCAACTCCTTCAATTCAGCCGGTGCCATCCTGTATGGTGCCTTGGCAACTGGTGCCGCCCCTGGAACTAACAGTATCTCAAACTCAATGGCCCTGTCTGGCATGTTCCCTGGCAACTCATCTGGAAAGACCTCTGGATAATCTCTGACCACTCTAGTATCTTCCAACTTAGGCTTTGCTTGTTCCACATCCACTGCGTACAACAAGTAGCCCTCACATCCTTTCTGACATGCCCTGATGGCCTTGACCGCTGAAATGATAGGATGTCTCTTCTTGCTTGGCCTGTAGACGTTCCCCTGATAAGTCTTATCTGCTTTCCCCGGGACTTCGAAAGTAACTCTCTTGGCCCTACAATCTAAGTGAACATAATTCTTGGATAGCCAGTCTATCCCAAGAATCGCATCAAAGTCTGAGAAATCCATAACCGTGAAGTCACTCTTACACTGATAAGGTCCAACCTGAACATCCACTTGTGGTATCATCTTAACCACCTTATTTACCTTGCCTAGGGGTGTAACAATCTCCATAGTATCTCTCAAATGCTCCATAGGTAAATCTAGTTTCTTAGCAATCCTAGAGGACACAAAGGTGGTTGAAGCTCCTGTATCAAATAAGGCCCCGACTACTAGATTTCCTACTCTTATCATACCTATCATGCATTTGTCCAATTAACTAAAGTTACAACATGTTCCAAGCATGCTATAAATAACTCAAAAGAACAAAATCAAACATAAAAGGTACCTGAGATCACATCATCCTCTAGCTCAAACTCTCTGGCATCCATAGCAAACATCTGCACTTGCTTACTTGGACCTGCTCTGCTAGGCTGACCTGCCTGAGCACTGGCTACCCTGCGTGGACAATTCCTGGAGTAATGACCCTGCTCGCCACAAAAGAAACAACCTGAGGTAGCTGGTGGCCTAGCTGCCGGTGGAGCGCCAACTGGTGGCCTGACTGCTGGTGGGGCACCACCCGGTGGTCTAACTGCTGTCTGTGCGGGAAACCTCCTGAACTGCTGCTGCGGAGCCCCTCTGCCACTACCCTGACTTGTTTCAAAGCTTCTTTTATTACCAACAACCACTGTAGCTCTCTTCCTGAAAGTCTCGACTTCCAAGGCTTTATTCAGTAGCTCCGCCATATTCCTTGCTGTAAAGCCTAGCATGCCCGACTGAATCCCATATGCCAAACCGTCCTTGTAACGGGCCATCTTTCGTTCTTCCACTTGCATCAACTCCGGATAAAACCTTCCTAACTCATTGAACCGATTTGTGTACTGGGACACTGTCATTTGATTACCTTGTTCAAGTTTCAGAAACTGACTGGTTTTTTCCGCTTGTACCGTTGCCGGAAAGTACTCGTTGTAGAACATGGATTTAAAAGCCGCCCAATCTGTTACCTTACCGCTGCTACTCTGAACCGCATCTATCCAAGCCTCGGCCGAGCCCAAAAGAAAACCGACCGCTAACTGGGCCATCTCTGTCTCAGGGACACCTATGTTCCTACACGATTTCTCAAAACTTCTGATCCATTCCTCAGCCTTTGCGTGTTCCACATTCCCATAAAAATCTTGCATACGGTTTCTTCTCAGCCTAGTGTGCCAATCTACTGATGGTGCTGACTCAACAACCGGCCTAACTGGTGGGTAAACCGGAGGGTAACCATAGGGTATCTGCTGCTGCTGCTGAACCGGTGGCCTGAAAGGCTGATAGACCGGGGGATAACCAAGGGGTACCTGCGGCTGTTGCTGATAGTAATACGGAGCCTGATGCTCAGCCTGATAAGAAGGATACACTGGGTACTGCGGAGGATACGGCGGAGGGTACTGTTCCCGGATACCGAGCCCTTATCCGGAAATACGACGTTCGGCACATATATAAATAAAATTTAATTCATTTATATATGTAAGCCTACAATCAATACAATCAAAGCGCGCGGAATTTAAATGCTCGGGTAATAAATATCCATAAAGATACTAGAATAGAAAAAGGTACTAAAAGCCGAAAGTGTATCAAAACAATACAACTGAAATCCCTCGAAAGTCCAAACGAAATACTATGAAATAAGAAATAAAGATGATCACACGTCATCCCAAAGTACTATGAACAAAGTATATAAAAAAATGCAACAATTCAAATGTAAACAAAAGTGCGAAGAATGAAATATCAAGCTCAGAGATCCTCCTCAGGGACATACTCCTCGAAATACTCGTACTCCTGTTCGCCTTCTCACCCCCAAGCACATATAACAAAAACATGCACAAGGGGTAAGTATATAATACTCGGTAAGGAAGAGAAGTACGTTTAAGTTTAGAACATATAAGGTTGAACATTATTAGGTTTCAACTAAAAGGCAAGACAGACTCGATTCTACGCATAAAGGTTACATCTCCCAATATGCCTAAACTGTAACTGCTTAGCTTATCTTTGTTACAACATGCTATCAAGGTGGAACGTGACATATTGAAATCTTCAGGATACAATAACCCCGGAACGTATTGAAATCTTCAGGATACAATAACCGGTTCCGATAGTATGAACATACGGCGATGCCTATAGGCCTGCAGGCCGATAGGACACTCACTTTGACTGTCTGTTCACACATCACGCTATAGATCTTCAGGATCTACCCAAGACCACATGGTGTTTAATCTTTTATCTAGCAAGTTGTGTAGTATTAGGTGATTAACTAACCATCCTAGTTCATTTAGATAACACATCCTCACTGACACCACTCATCATGATCAAGAGACCAATTCTATCCTAAGTAAGGTTTAAAGGTGTTATCATAAGATGGTAATACACTTAAAAGGGTTTAAGGTTGATTAAACAACCCTAAACGATAGTTGAAAGCCAAGTTAAGCAAAGCTGGAAGACCAGCTCCAGGTGGACGCCTGTCACGGATTTTATCAACACAAAATAAACAAGTAATAATCCGGTTAACCTCAAGTATAAGGATCGTAGTATAGAGGCTATGCCGGGTCGATCTTACGGGGAACTGACGAATGTGAATCCTAGTTTTTGCTTTAAACTAACTATTGTCACGAATCTAACCCTACGAACATCTAACCTAAACAAATATGCAGAAAAAGTAACTAGACAGAGGATTGCTCCAATGCTAGGCAAGACTGAAAGCTATAAAAACTAAACTAAAGTGCAGGAAAAGTAAAACTAAAGCAAAGCAATTCAAGTTTGAAGGATTAAAATCAATTTATAACGAACGAACAAGCAATCGATCCACCTATCCTATCAACATTCAATTCTAATTCGGATTATTTCGTGATCTCTACTCAAGTCGTGATTCACCTAATCGAAGGCATAAACTCCTACTCTCGTAGACAAGTTCGTTTTCTAATCTTTTATCTTTCGATGTTAAAGATTACGTCTTTCTAACCTAGGCGTGAAATCTTTCAATTTCTAATCTAGAGATTCAATCTAATAACTTTCGTTTTGATTAGATTAAAGGTCTAAACTTTTATCATGGTGTTCTAAGGTTAACATGACTTTCATCAAGTTAAAACAATAACAAAAGCAAGGATCTTTCGATATAGCATGCAATCAACATCATATAAACCATGATAAAAGTAACAACTTTAATAGATACTCACAAAATAATCACGAACTAAAACTAAATTGTTGAAACGGACGGCTTCACAATGCTTGTTCAAGGAGGATTTAGCCTCCTAGCATCCTTATGCAAACTTGAAATTGATGGAATAAAGAACATAAATCTAACTATCTAATCTAGATGTTTTATTGCATAAAAACTGGAAAATAAAGGAGTAAAAACGCAGCCAAGCTGCTCCCTAGGGTTTAGGGTTCAATTGTCTGATTAGGGTTTGGTGAAACGCGCCTATTTATAGATTTTTAGGTCGGTTTCATTGAGTCGGTGCCGTGGACGCCCGTCCACTATCTTGGACGCTCGTCCAGCCTCTATGAACGGAGAATGAACGCTCGTTCGTAACGCGTCTGAACTCTCTGAATGTAAAATACGATTCTGGACGCCAGTTCACTTTTATGGACGCCCGTCCACTACTCAGCTCCAGTATTTTGCTCATAACTTCACTTCTAGGGCTCCAAATGAGGTGATTCAACATGCGTTGGAAAGCTATTTCAATCCTCTACAACTTTCATCAAGACAACTTTCCCTGAAAGTGCCTACAAGTGTGGACAAAATCCCCATGAAGTGCCTGGTTCCGGTTTCTTCAATGATTCTTCACTTAAACATCTTCCAACTCTTCCATCTTCATGTGATCATCGTTTAAGCTCCTTACTCATCATGAAAACGTATCTACCAACATGATAGAAACATGCAAAATGTAACATCATACGAATAAACATAAAACACCGATAAAATCACGTAAATATCTCGATTTTGCATTTAAACACATTTAAAACTCGTTTACTCAATAATTCGATAAAACCAACACTTTTCTATAAAAAGTACTAAAATACCAAGGATATTGTTATGGGAATAACGTCATATAAATCATAAATTTCACCCTTAACAACTCCCCCACACTTAAACTTTGCTCGTCCCGAGCAAAACAAAACAAGATAAAGGCTCGGAAAGAATATAGACATCTCAACACATATACCATTTAGTCAATAAACTAGAAGTTCACCCGTGTGTGTGCATAGCCATAGAAAATTTCCACTAAATCCAAACTTGAGGAACTCAAAGCAAAACTAGCTAATACCCCCTCGTGGACTAGTAATAAATGACACTCATAAGATGCACCCTACAAACGTGACATATCCCGAAAAGAATGATCGAATGAATCTAGGGCCTTTCTGAAATACTCAGAGGACAATCCCTACAACATATCCATCGGTTTATACTGGGATAAGATTAACGAAAACTAAGCCTTATATTCAATTTCGTAACAATATCTTAGTTGATTTAGCCATTTCACTTTAAACACACATTAGAACAAGCTATTGCCCTCATAGCAGAATAGGACATTTCGAGATAACACCCTACCTACTCCAATCATAAGGCAGCTTTTTCTAACTGTCGTGAGCTTTTAGTCATCATAGTGGTATAGGACATACGTGGTACACCCTACCTCACTCAAATCATCGACTAGCTTTCGACACACCCTTTTTTAATCAACTATTAACTTATCTTTTTAATTGACATTAGCCCCGTGTTACTTATCACATTCAAACGTCTAGATATTCACAGTATATCATACTCGGAACTAAATACAAACTATCATAAATCTCAAGATATATACGTAGCACTAAGCACACGACTCACAAGATAATCAAAAATCACTAATCCAAACGGGGTATAGCTTTATAAATTAGCTCATCATTCACTATGGCTTGTGAAATATAATTCGGGTGAATCAACTAACTTACCAAAAAAAATATGGTATACAGCATCAATGACTATAACAAACCGAACAAAAACGTGTATTGCCTACTCGGGACAAAACAAAAATTTTGAAAATTTAGCATCATTTTAGCATAGAAAATAATATCATGTATTAACCAAATGGTCGATACATAGCGACCATTCCCCTCCCCCACACTTAAATGACAACATGTCCTCATGGTGTGCAAAATAAAAGAAAAGAGAACTTAGCTGATTGTAGTTCTAAAGAGGGCAACACTGGAAGTGGCGTACGTCCAATCCAGAAATGCTCGAAGACATCAGTAGATTGTGGACCATCCACCGGAAAACTGACATCGTCTGAAACTCACAAACGCTATCAAGACTATCCTGCACACTTGACAAACACGAAAAGTATCTCGGGGACAGGGGGGATTATATCATATGAAACACAAGAGATAATCGTTTAGATGGAAAAATCACCGTCTAAGGAAAAGTGCAGAGCATCCAACCGTCAACTACAAATACAGAGCAGATTCACACAAAACCCTAACTAGACTAAAACTAAACGAAGACACACAAAAGAAAAACAAAAGAAAATAAACAAGAGAAAAACAGATATCTAGGGTGCCCCCTAGTAGCGCTTTTGGTTTATGTCGTTAGCTCGACACCATTAAAGCTCAGCCTGGATCAGGCCATTTGACTTTTCTTCCAGCCACTACCTCGTTTAAGCTCCGGTCCGTAGTGTGGCTGCAGAAACAGCATCTAACGCATGGGGTTAAATCTTTGAAAGCTCTCCAAACCTTCTTAAGTTTCCCCATGGTTGTGTTCTTTCTCCTCCGACTCCTCTGATGACTTTTAAGTTGTCGCTCCCTCTCAAACTCTTCCATATCAGCACTACCTGCTAGAACTTCTTCAGACGGATCACTACCGTCATCCTCGGAGAACAAGTCGGGTGATAACTTGTCAAATTCTTCGACCTGAGTAACACCACATCCGAGAATATCGAGAAATTTAACAATCAAAGGTTTCTCTTTAGGTTCACCGATATAGTGCTTGCACCTTTGACCATTAACTCGAAACGGTTGATCACCATAACCTCGTAATTCTAGCACACCTCCAGGAATGATTTGGAGAATCTCGAAAGGACCGGACCAACGTGTCCTCAACTTGCCAGGAAACAAATGCAACCTGGAATTGTAGAGTAACACTTGCTCACCGACCTTGAATTCTCTCTTCTTTATCTTGGCATCGTGGAGGAGTTTCATCTTCTCCTTACTAATCCGGGCGCTTTCATAAGCTTGGAGTCTGAATTCATCCAGCTCATGCAACTGCTGCAGGCGGTGTTTGCCACAGGATTGGGAATCGAAGTTAAGAAACTTCGTAGCCCAGTACGCCCTGTGCTCTAACTCGACTGGCAGATGGCATGGCTTACCGTAGACCATTTGATATGGCGATGTACCCATAGGGGTCTTATAGGCAGTTCTATATGCCCAAAGTACATCGTCCAACTTCAGACTCCAGTCTTTTCTATGACTATTCACCGTCTTCTCCAGGATTTTCTTAAGACTCTGGTTGCTTCGCTCAACCTGACCACTAGTCATCGGATGATATGGTGTGCCAGTTTTATGGCGAACGCCATACTTCTCGAGGACTTTTTCCAAAGGTCGGTTGCAAAAGTGTGTCCCTTCATCACTGATCAAGGCACGTGGACATCCAAACCTCACGAAGATATTCTTCTTTAGAAATTTCATCACCGTCTTATGATCATTGTGAGGAGTGGCTATTGCCTCCACCCATTTCGAAACATAGTCAACGCAGACTAAGATGTATTTGTTGCCACAAGATGATGGGAATGGTCCCATAAAATCGATGCCCCAAACATCAAAGACTTCGCATTCAAGGATGGGTTTCAAAGGCATGTCAAATCGCCTTGTCAAAGCTCCGGTTCTTTGACAACGATCACAAGCTTTACAGAAAGCTTCCGTGTCTTTAAAGATCGTTGGCCAATAAAAACCGGATTGAAAGATCTTCGCAACTGTTTTCCAAGGACCAAAGTGACCACCTGTGGGTCCACTATGGCATTGCTCGATTATATCGCGTTGCTCAGATTCGGGAACACACCTCCTCAGCAAACCATCTTTGCAGATCTTGAAAAGGTAAGGTTCATCCCAAACGAAATATTTCATATCAGAGAAGAACTTCTTCTTCTCTTGATAAGACATTTCAGGATCAAGGTATTTGGCATGAAGGTAGTTCACAATGGAGGAGTACCAAGGAACATCAGGAGAACGGCCATCGATCAACATGATGTTTTCTAGAGGAAAGTAAAGATCTATATCATCTGGTTCATTCTTTTCCTCATTTAACATCCTAGACACATGATCCGCTACTACATTCTCACTGCCCTTCTTGTCTTTGATTTGAACGTCAAACTCTTGTAGGGTCAGTATCCAAAGCAGTAGGCGCGGTTTAGCATCCTTTTTAGTCATCAGATACCGCAAAGCAGCGTGATAAGTCCACACGATCACTTGAGCACCTAACAAGTAACTACGGAACTTGTCCATAGCAAACACTACGGCCAATAATTCCTTTTCGGTAGTCGTATAGTTAACTTGCGAAGGATTCAACGTGTGGCTGGCGTAATAGATAGGCTGGAACTTTCCTTCGATTCGCTGTCCTAAGACTGCACCAACAGCATAGTTGGATGCATCGCACATAAGCTCAAAGGGCAAGTTCCAGTCAGGTGAAATAAGAATTGGAGCGGATATTAACCGATTCTTGAGCTCCTCAAACGCGTGCTTGCAACTATCATCAAAATCAAAAGTAACGTCTTCTTTTAGTAAGGTAGACAGGGGCTTGGCGATCCTTGAAAAGTCCTGGATGAACCTCCTATAGAAGCCGACATGTCCGAGAAAACCTCGGACTTCCCGAACATTCTTAGGATAACTCATCTTCTCAATAGCTTCTACCTTGGCCCTATCTACTTCTATACCTTTGGCGGACACTTTGTGGCCAAGAACTATTCCTTCATCTACCATAAAATGGCATTTCTCCCAATTTAGCACCAAGTTCTTTTCCACACACCTAGATAACACCTGATCAAGATTATCGAGGCAATCATCGAAGGATTGACCAAAGACCGAAAAATCATCCATAAAAATCTCCATGCACTTTTCAACTAGCCCGTCAAAGATTGCCATCATACACCTCTGAAAGGTAGCAGGGGCATTGCATAGACCAAATGGCATCCGCCTGTAGGCGAATGTACCATAAGGGCAAGTGAAAGTGGTCTTCTCTTGGTCAACAGGATCGATGGGTATCTGGAAATATCTCGAATATCCATCCAGGAAGCAGTAGAATGCGTGCCCCGCCAGACGCTCAAGCATCTGGTCAATGAAGGGAAGGGGGAAATGATCTTTCATTGTGACCTCATTGAGTTTTCGATAATCGATACATACTCTATAGCCTGTAACGAGCCTCAATGCTATCTCCTCTCCCTTCTCATTTTTCTCAATCGTAATTCCACCCTTTTTGGGAACCACTTGAGTTGGGGATACCCACTCACCGTCTGCAATGGCGTAAATGATACCCATATCTAGAAGTTTAATGATCTCCTTCTTGACTACCTCTTGCATGTGAGGGTTGAGCCTTCTCTGAGGCTGTCTAACTCGTTTTGCACCCTCCTCAGTCTTGATCTTGTGCATACAGATGTCGGGAGATATCCCTCGGATATCTCCCACCTGCCATCCAAAGGCTTTTTCATTTTTACGCAAGACGTTTAACAGTTTAAGCTCTTCTATACGAGATAGCTGGGCAGAGATGATCAAAGGAAGCTTGTCACCTTCTCTTAAAAACACATACTTAAGATGTTTAGGTAACGGCTTCAGTACCAAATCTACGGGAGGATCCTCTAGACTTGATTTAAGATCGCCACTCTTCAACTCAACATCGCTGAGCTTACTTAGTGGTCCCACCGCCAAGGCTTCTTCTCTTAGCTCATCCTCAAAATCACCGCTAACTGGTCTAGATTAACCATACCATGACTATTCAGATTATCGATCAATCGCTCATATTCCGCTTCCACAGCCTTGACTTGCTCGTCCATACAGTCATTGAAGTCATTAAATGACTCCTCAATAGAAAAGCCGGTTGGAGAACCAGAGGGTACTTGAATGGATTTAGAGACACTATAGCTCACCTCTTGGTCACCAACTCGAATAGTTACTTGCCCACCATCACAATCGATGAGGGCCCTAGCTGTGGATAGGAAAGGTCTCCCAAGAATCAGGGGGACTTTCTCATCTTTTCCCATATCTAAGACGTACCAATCAACAGGAAAGGTAAATCTATCGATCTGGACTAAAATGTCTTTCAGAATCCCTGAAGCTTTCTTAGAAGATCTATCGGCGAACTGAAGGTTCATGGAAGTGGGTTCTAGAAGACTTTGTAAACCCAGCTGCTCACACGCAGACAATGGCATCAGGCTGATGGATGCACCCAAGTCACATAAAGAATTTGGAAAGACTAAGCCTCCCATCCGCAATGTGAGCACGAATTTTCCGGGGTCACCTCTTTTGATTGGTAAGTCTGGATAATTGATCATTGAACAATCCTCACCAATTGCCTGATCCATTCCTGCTAACTTCTTCTTGGAAGAAACAACATCCTTTATGAATTTGGTGTACTTAGGCATCTCTACCAAGACATCTGACAATGGAAGATTTACCTGAGTATTTTTCAACAAATTAAGCACCTTTTCATACTTCTTATCTTCGCTCAATGGGATGTTGCTCTTTCTAGGTGGAAAGGGAAGCTTTTTCAAATCCTCCTCGGAAAATACTTTCTTCGAGGGCGAACTAACGGCCTTGTCTTCCAAATCTTTCCATCGAACCGTCTTTTCATTCTTTTTGCTAGTCAGGGGATCAGCCACCTGACTCTCATTTAACTCATCACTCCTCAGGGGATCAGCCACCTGAGGACTTCCAATTGATTCTTTATTCCTCAAGGGATCAGCCACTTGAGGAATCTCAACTCTTTCTTCTATCAGGGGATCAGCCACCTGATTTGCCTTCTGCAGCCGAGGGGATGATGGGTTCTCAATTTCCCCTCCTGCCTTATCAGCGGCAGGAGGGGCTAGTGGTTTCCCTGGAAGCCAGGGGGACCACCAACTTGAGAACCACTTCTTAAGTTCATCGCACTGGCCTCCTCTTTACCGTATTGCATTATTGGCACGAGGTCAGTGCATTGGCTGTTGCTTAAATCGGCGTGAGCGACTTGACCGCCTTTTGGGTTTTTCTCAGTAAAACTGGGCAGATGCCCTGGGGGTCTTGACGCCAGCTGCTCAGCCAATTGCCCTATTTGTCTCTCAAGATTTTTTATTGTCCTGCTTTGCTCCTCCAACTTGGTTTCGAAATTGTTGGATTGGGAGGGTCCTTGAGAGTTCTGATGATTTTGAGGGAGTGGCTGACTTGGCTGACTTTGGAATGCAGAATTAGAATTGGCGGGCCAATTCTGATTGAACCTTTGTTGTGGATTGGAAAAATTATAGCTTGGGTTCTGATTGTAACCAGGGTTTCTATTGAAGTTCGAATTAGGATTAAATCCCGAAGATTGATTAAACCCTTGGTTTTGGAAACTGTTCTAGCCAGAGAATTGGTTATTGAATCTCTGATTTGTCTGGCCAGAGAAAGCATTGACTTCCGCATTCTGCCCAATCATGGGACAGAAGCGAGCAGTATGCCCCATGCTGTCACACACTTGGCATGTGATTGGATTATGCTGTCCATAGTCATGAACAGCATTGACTTGCTGAGCAGAGGGGGAAGAAAATTGACATTGGCCAGTCATATGGCCAGTCAGACAGCATGCTTCGCAATACAGAACCTGAGAGTTCTGTGGAAACGAAAGAGTCTGATTACTCAGATTAGGAACAATTTGGGATGTTGTCTGCTGAGAATTAGCCATTTGCTTTTGCAACATGGCAATCAGATTTTGCATAGTCACTTCCTCGACCTTGGGAGGAGGAGGAGGAGGTGCCTGAATAGCTTGATAGGATGGGGCATAGTTATATTTGGCAATGTCTTGAACAATGCCCATCCTTCATCGTGTTTTCTTGAGAAATGCCCCACCAGAGGAACTATTGACCATGCCCTTGGTGAGCTCGGTCAATCCACTGAAGAAAGTATGGACTTGCCTTTGCTTTGGCAAGCCATGATGGGGACACTTTCGCAGGAGAGACTTAAACCTTTTCCACGCCTCAAAGAATGACTCATTTTCCAGCTGACGGAATGTGAAGATTTCGTTCAGACAGTGGGCTGTCTTTGAAGGAGGAAAGTATTGACTTAGAAATTCCTTCTCGAGCTCCGCCCACGTAGTGATAGATTCAGAGAGGAGAGAGTGATACCACTCGAGTGCCTCCCCCCGTAAGGAAAATGGAAATAGTTTAAGCTTGATGGCGTCCTCACTTACACCTTGGATACGGGTAGTACCGCATATTTGCAAGAATGTGTGTAAGTGAGTGTGGGGGTTTTCAGATGGGAAACCATGGAAAATTGATGCATGCTGCATCATCTGAATAAGTCCGGGTTTAAGCTCGAAGTTTGGAGCAGTAATGGTAGGCATGACGATAGCCGGGTTGATGGTGACTGTAGCGGGCATGGCATAGTCGGCCAACGTCCGTCTATCTTCCGCTGCCATTATTACTATTCTTTCGATTTCTCCTGAAAGATATTGCTCAAATTCTTGATCTAGAGCGTTTCCTTCGTCAAAACGAAGTCTCCGCCTATTGGGTCGGACTATGGTCCGCTCGGGGTCAGGGGAATAGATTAGTGGTCCCTTATGACTACGAGTTTGCATAAACCGAACACCAACTCAAGGTGTTGAGCAAGAAAGGATAGAAAATGACGAAAGGACAGATCAGACAGAGGGAAAGGATAACTAAACCTAGAGGAATCAAAAACTACGAAACTTAACTACGAAAAATTTAAAACAGAAAAACAGAAAACACTAAAAAGGCAAGAAAAAAAACGTGTTGAAATCTTCTGAGCCCAAAATGGAAGGGAAAACAGTGGATTTTGACCTCGAAAACGGTGTCGGACGGCCTCCGGCGGTCCGCCACGTCGTCGGCGTCGGAACGAGCTTTCCGAATTGGGGTCCTGCGCGCCAATCCGACACTCGAGCCGAAAGTTATGGCCAAAATACTATCAAGTGCTAAAACGGACCCTTTTATCCTAAAATTTGATCGTGAAAGATGTGGAGTCAGATGATTCAACCTAAGAAACCTACCTACGACACTTACCTACGAAAAAAAAAAAAAAAAAAAAGAAAACCTAATTGAAATAAAAATAAAAACTGATGGCAGACAGGACAGACGGGCGTCCAATTAACTGGACGGGCGTCTTCCTGGAGGAAGAACTGGACGGGCGTTCAGACTAACTGGACGCTCGTCCAGGAGAGCAGATAGATAACAGAATAGAGCAGACTTGATTGGACGAGCGTTCAGTGATACTGGACGTCCGTCCGGATCAATCTGAGACAGAAAGAACGCAAAACAGAGTATGAAAACAGAAAACAGAGTATCAAACTAATTATCTAACTTAATTTCAAAAGGGAAAGATTTACTACAGGATCAGATTTCTAACAACTAATCTAACTACTAACTAACTAATTATGAACGCAAACAAATAAAATAAATTCTACAAATTAACTAAAAAAAAACAAAAACAAAAACTAGGCAACCGTCCGGTTCCCCGGCAACGGCGCCAAAAACTTGTCACGGATTTTATCAACACAAAATAAACAAGTAATAATCCGGTTAACCTCAAGTATAAGGATCGTAGTATAGAGGCTATGCCGGGTCGATCTTACGGGGAACTGACGAATGTGAATCCTAGTTTTTGCTTTAAACTAACTATTGTCACGAATCTAACCCTACGAACATCTAACCTAAACAAATATGCAGAAAAAGTAACTAGACAGAGGATTGCTCCAATGCTAGGCAAGACTGAAAGCTATAAAAACTAAACTAAAGTGCAGGAAAAGTAAAACTAAAGCTAAGCAATTCAAGTTTAAAGGATTAAAATCAATTTATAACGAACGAACAAGCAATCGATCCACCTATCCTATCAACATTCAATTCTAATTCGGATTATTTCGTGATCTCTACTCAAGTCGTGATTCACCTAATCGAAGGCATAAACTCCTACTCTCGTAGACAAGTTCGTTTTCTAATCTTTTATCTTTCGATGTTAAAGATTACGTCTTTCTAACCTAGGCGTGAAATCTTTCAATTTCTAATCTATAGATTCAATCTAATAACTTTCGTTGTGATTAGATTAAAGGTCTAAACTTTTATCATGGTGTTCTAAGGTTAACATGACTTTCATCAAGCAAACAATAAACAAAAGCACGGATCTTTCGATATAGCATGCAATCAACATATAAAAACATGATAAAAGTAACAACTTTAATAGATACTCACAAAATAATCACGAACTAGAGATCAAACTGTTGAAACGGACGGCTTCACAATGCTTGTTCAAGGAGGATTTAGCCTCCTAGCATCCTTATGCAAACTCGAATTGATGGAATAAAGAACATAAATCTAACTATCTAATCTAGATGTTTTATTGCATAAAAACTGGAAAATAAAGGAGTAAAAACGCAGCCAAGCTGCTCCCTAGGGTTTAGGGATCGAATTGTGTATCTAGGGTTTGGTGAAACGCGCCTATTTATAGATTTTTAGGTCGGTTTCGCTGAGTCGGTGCCGTGGACGCCCGTCCACTATCTTGGACGCTCGTCCAGCCTCTATGAACGGAGAATGAACGCTCGTTCAGAACGCGTCTGAACTCTCTGAATGTAAAATACGATTCTGGACGCCAGTTCACTTTTATGGACGCCCGTCCACTACTCAGCTCCAGTATTTTGCTCATAACTTCACTTCTAGGGCTCCAAATGAGGTGATTCAACATGCGTTGGAAAGCTATTTCAATCCTCTACAACTTTCATCAAGACAACTTTCCCTGAAAGTGCCTACAAGTGTGGACAAAATCCCCATGAAGTGCCTGGTTCCGGTTTCTTCAATGATTCTTCACTTAAACATCTTCCAACTCTTCCATCTTCATGTGATCATCGTTTAAGCTCCTTACTCATCATGAAAACGTATCTACCAACATGATAGAAACATGCAAAATGTAACATCATACGAATAAACGTAAAACACCGATAAAATCACGTAAATATCTCGATTTTGCATTTAAACACATTTAAAACTCGTTTACTCAATAATTCGATAAAACCAACACTTTTCTATAAAAAGTACTAAAATACCAAGGATATTGTTATGGGAATAACGTCATATAAATCATAAATTTCACCCTTAACAACGCCCGTCTGAAGGACCAGACGCCCGTCTGAAGTCCCTGGACGCTCGTCCAAAAAGTGGACGCCCGTCCAGACATTCCCCTTTCAATCCTGTATCAAAATTTCACCTCAGACGCCCGTCCTAGGATCCCAGACGCCCGTCCAGAAAACCGGACGCCCGTCCGCCCTGGCGATTACCAGAAACTGGTTTTGAACCCTATCGTATTCATCCGTTTTCAACCCAAAAACCCAATCTTTCTTGACCAAAATCTACCCAAATGATCTATCATCCGTACCAAAACGTCAATCATCATTTAGGCATCACTTTAACACAATTTTAGATCACCAATACAACAAAAATTCAACACAACCAATGCATATTCGAAAAAACTGCAAACGTAAGTGTTCTCCTTACCTTATCTGCCTAAATACTCAGAATCAGATGTTGTGCCTGGTACCGATGCGAAGCTCTCGTCACGAGGATTCCAACGGTATGCTATGATCTGAAAACGGAAGAGGAACGAATGAGATATCAAGGATCGAAAACTGACGGTTTCAATGCCCAAAACAGCGGTTTCTCTTACCGGAGGAGAGGGAGTGCGGCTGCTCCAAAATTCAGAGTTTTAAGAAATGATGATTAGGTTTTGGTATATTTCCGTTTATATACTACAACCTAATTATCATTTAAACCCGAATTTACCCTAAATACCCTCAAACAACCATTAAACCGAAACCGTTACAATTCTAAGGATTTAATTCCAACGAAAAGGAAAAAGAATATTAATTACGTTTTCGCAAAATGACACGTCTGCCCTTTTATGAAAATCGGAATATTACAAAACCCACCTCAATACAGCCATCCAACGACTCTGACGACATCAAAATGCTTCAATCGATGCTCCCTATCCTTCATCTCTGAAAAGCCGACCCCTAAAAGCCACCGCCACCGTCCGCCGGACTTACTGCACCACCTGTAAATCGCATTCATCTTCATCAAGGTAATGTTCATGTTCAACAGAAATGATACGTGCTTCAATCGATGTTTCCAATCCTCCATCTCTGTAGCCGAGCCCTAAAAAAGTCGCTACCACCACTTCCGCCGCTCATCCCCGTTACCACCGGAAAATCGTTTTTATCATTGCCCTTAGCCCATTTTTTAAACTACGTTGGTACATAGACGCCCTCGCTAATCAACTGAACATCGCTGCTCTGCACTACATCGATGGGTAAGGCTGACCAGAGCGGCAAAATTAGGATTTTAGTCCTCTAACTGGGAGGATTGTTGAAATGCCATTATTTTTGAGAGGGAATTGTTTATATACCACTCACTTATTACCATACCATTCAATATATATAGAATATGTTTTATTGATGTAATATTATTTTTATACCCTTTAGCTAAAAATCCCTAAATTAATAGTGGACCCAATTGTTTCAATGAAACTCGATTCGATCTACTCAACTCGACCCAATGTTAATTTAAACTCGGTTCGACCCAATCAATTTCTTCAATTAAAACCTGAAAATCCCTAATAATTTCCCCAAAATCCCAAAATCCCAAAATCCCCAAATTGATGAAGAACTCGACGGCTGCCTCCTACAACTCTCCCTTCTCCCCCTCTCTGAATTTCATTAACATCAAACAATCTGCAACTCTCCCTCTTCTTTTCTTTTCTTGCATTTCGAATGAAGAGAAGCTGACAATAACGTAGAAGGTCGGGATTTGCAATAGAGCACCAATTTGAGCAGCATGACGGCGTTCACAAATAATACGGCGTAGTTCGGCGGGAGTCATGAACAGTGGGCAAAGGAACACAGAGGAGAAGAGGCACGAGAAGAGGAAGGCGGAGGACGGGTGGCGAAATTGTATGGAATAGGTATGCTTAAATGTGGATTATTAAAGGGTTCTATGTTCATGATGGTATATACCACAAGTTTAGTTGAACAGTGGACTTTACTGTTCTAGAAAAAGGGCATTTTTTTTTCTTCCCTTTCTGGCTATCTATCTATTTCATTGAAATTATTAATTAAAATGTTGACATTTCTCTCATATCTCACAGGATATGTTTGAGATTGAGTCTCGTTAATTCTCTCATGTGTTATTAGTTTCAAATTTTCATATCATGTCAATTTATTATTATTAATCGGAAAAGAGCGAAAATTGATGGTGTACATGGAGGGATTATAGGCAATATGTTGATATGATGAAATTTTGGTTGGATATAGAATTGTGGCTGGATACAGAATTGTGGCTGGCATTGGTGGTACAAATTTAAAGCTTGGAATTGGTGGTTATAATTACTTCCTAAAGTGCTTTCGGAATGAATTGTTGAAGAGACCACTGTTGAGGCATGCATATGAGGATCAAAAAGCAACAAACACAGAATTGTATGTTTGTTCTGTTCATGTGAAAATGCTCATGGAACCAACACACACAGTCGATAGTCTTTTAAGATCTAAGGATATGCCGTTTTGATGAGAAATATTCTATATGATGTTGATTACTTGTTTTTATGCTCTGCTGATAGGTGTGTTTGTTTTCCCTCTTTTCATGACCTGGAATTTTGTTAGGAGTTTGGCATGTAATTTGTGTTCGATGTGGTGATTCATGTGTATATCAGTTTGGTCACAGAGCGTTGAATTAGTCGTTTCTGTAAATTTATTGCTGACAAATACATTGAAATTATATTATATGTTGTCTTATGCATGTCTTGTTGTTGTTGTTGTTGTTGTTATTGATAGTTCACTGACTCAATTGATGGATATATTAAATTCTTTTTTTTTTTTTCAAAAATAAAATGAAAAATAGTTTTGTAATAGCAATGTTAGATTTCAAGCACAAGCATTAATTATCTCGTTTCCTTCAATATATACATTGATTGACAATATATGCATCAGACCTTGCTGTACTTTTCCAAACAAAGCGAAGTAGTAGTACACTACAAGTACTTGTGTTTACACCACATTTAAACATTATTGAGGAGAGAGATTTTTCCTTCATTCCAAACTCAAACCATTTTTTTTTTTTTTTGGTATATTAGTACATTCTTCGAAGGGGAGAGGGGAAGGGGTCCGGTAGGAACATGCCTACCCGGAGCTGCTTAAAATAAAAATGTACATCATAAATTGCCTGTGGAAAGATTTAGTAGCTATCGGAGTTGAAAAACTGTTCTTCAAAGCCAATACATCTGGACAATAATCGACTCGATCGAACCTCGATCTATCGTCTTATTAAGTGGGATCAATAAGGATCACAATAATGTCATGATAGATCGAGGTTCGATCAAGGCGATTAATTGATCAGGGTTGATTACACATAATAAGATGTTAGATTGAGGTTCGATCAAGGATCAGGGTTGATTACACATAATGTCACGATAGATCGAGGTTCGATCAAGGCGATTAATGTGATCAGGGTTGATTACATATAATGTCACGATAGATCGAGGTTCAATCAAGGCGATTAATGTGATCAGGGTTGATTACACATAATAAGATGTTAGATCGAGGTTCGATCAAGGCGATTAATGTGATCAGGGTTGATTACACATAATATCACGATAGATAGAGGTTCGATCAAGGCGATTAATGTGATCAGGGTTGATTACACATAATAAGATGTTAGATCGAGGTTCGATCAAGGCGATTAATGTGATCAGGGTTGATTACACATAATGTCACGATAGATCGAGGTTCGATCAAGGCAATTAATGTGATCAGGGTTGATTACACATAATGTCACGATAGATCGAGGCGATTTTACTTTCTTGATACATAGAAATACCAATTAAAGTTGCTGCAAACTATTTGCAGTACTTTTAATCCCTTATCATACCACACTACAGAGATGAAAAAAAGCCAAGGATGATGTCCTTTATTCTTCACCACACTATATACATACATGGAAACTTCTTCAAATCAAATCGCCTACATGTACATGTAAGCGCTTCCAAGTCAACAACGAAAGATAGTTGCTCGATACACACCTCATACTTAGAGCCATGAATAATTTTCTCAACCTTTGCTTTAGCCTCACGCATCTGTTTATATCTTTTCTGCATTTTCTTTTCCATTAATGGGGTGAGAACATTATTCATTTTTTGACCTTCTTGATTTCTTTCTGCAAACCATTTCTGCAATGTGGAACGTATTTCTTTAAGCAACGCAGCTACAGGAAACTCTCGCTCCTTTTTTATCAAACCGTTAAACGACTCTGCAGCGTTGGTTGTCATTTGATGGTATCTGTGGCCATTAAAGTGTGCTCTAGACCAATACGGAAATTCTTCAGCAGGCAAGTAATCATTAATGTGACAAACCTGACTTAACTTCTCACACCTTACTTTAATCTTCCCACACAATAATTTAAGAAACTCTTGAAATTCATGTAGTGTGTATGCTTTATAAGCCTTCCTAAACAAGTAGGTCAACTTACACTTTGGATATTTAGAGATAAGGTTCCTTTTCATGTGGAGGCAACAATTCCCATAACGAGCATTCTTAAATACCTTTTCAAATCCATTTTTAATGCTCGCAGCTCGATCACACAGTATGACAACTTCAGACGTGTCACCCGTTATTGTTTTCAGCTTCTCAAAGAACCATGCCCACGAATTATTGTTTTCAGATTTCGCGATTGCAAAAGCAAGCGGATATAATTGCCGCTCTCCATCCTGGCAAACTGCTGTAAGCAAAGTACCTCTAAAAGCGCCTGGCAAGAAAGTACCATCCACACAAATTACTGGGAGAATCGAGGAAGAGTATCCACGTATGCATTGCCCAAGTGCCATAAAGCAATATTGAAACACATTTGTCTTAGGATCAGTTTCAATGTATGTCTTTGTGCCGGGATTTGCCATCTCCAAGGCATGAAAAAACTTTGGCAATCCGCTAAAATTATCACTTGGTCTACCCCGAACGGCTGCCATGGCTTTCTTTTGTGCATTATACGCAACAATATAACTCACTTTATGTCCAAATTCTTCTTCAAAGTCGTTAATGATGTCCCTCGGTGGATAAAGACGTTTGGGATCTTGGAACTTCTCTTCAATATTGCTACATACAAAGTCGGAATCAGCTTGTTTGTGGTATGTCTGATGAGTAGTCAACGGGCAAGAGTGCTCGGCCTTATATACTCGTACAACAAAATTTTCTGAAGAATCTCCTATACAGGTTGCTCGCAACCACCACAAGCAGCCTTTGTTGCGACATTTCAATCCAATGCGTTTCGTGTCTGAATACATTGTTTTGAATTCAAAATGAAAACCAATAGCAGGATCCTTTAACCTCGTTATCAAATCATCCTTTGTTGGGAACACATCATCTTTGTGCACGTCTTCATCATTAGGAATTGTCCACGAATACACAGCAGGGATATCACTTGAACTTGGGACTGCATTATCATCTTCTATCATACTGGTGGGTTCAATATCATTCAACCCATCACTCAAACTATCCACACAAACTTCTATCCTATTTTCAACTTCATGTGATGTATCAATTGGTGGTATCAAACACGAGTCATCTACTAGCGCCAATAATGTGTCGGATACATCAACTCCAACTCCAACTCCAACACTTTCATTAACTCCTACTAGCGGACTAACTTCCACATTATCATTCATAACTATTTCAGGCTGCCAATTCGTATCATCTTCTTCAACATCGTCATTTGCAACGCAATTGATATCTTCCCTTCCATTGTGCATGGGCATCACTCTTCTATTACTTCCACCGACCTCATTTGCATTCAAATTCTTCAAATTTACGTGAAGACAAGTTCCTTAACAATGTGACATCAACCACTCGACGGTTTCATCATCATCTATCACAAAAGGGGGATACTTAGGTGAGAATGGGTTGGGACATCTCAGCACCATTTCATATAAGTTCGAATCGATTTGGAGCTTCTTTATCAACTTATCATACAATTCCACAAAGGAAAGATTTTTTGGAAGACGAAACGGGAATGATATTCCCGTGCTGTCGTTTTCAAAGTCACCTGGATAACGAACATACAACCAATCCATTTCTTCCATTCTCAGCTACCTTCGCCAATAACTGCATACAAAATAAAAAAATAAATAACCGACTTAAAAAAAACAGTAGATTTTGGGCAATAAAATTGTTCACAATGACCTTTGCCTCGTTTCATAAATTTCGCAATAAAAAAAAAGGGTTAATTACTTAAAAGTATAGTTTTTTATACTTATTAGTCCCATAAGGACATAAAGGAATCTGTTGGACTTATAAGGACACATTTTATTCAGCTTACCTAATTTACCCTCCAAGTGAAAAACGTGGCCACCAACGTTTCCTTCATCACCGTCTCGGTCTCCGGCGAAACTAGCTAATTCAA
The DNA here is from genome assembly GCA_024500145.1 of Gentiana dahurica var. dahurica. NCBI lineage: Eukaryota > Viridiplantae > Streptophyta > Magnoliopsida > Gentianales > Gentianaceae > Gentiana > Gentiana dahurica. The sequence continues at coordinate 22,126,892 of CM044905.1, forward strand.
GTAACTTCTGCTGCTTCTGCTCTGCCATTTCGCAAGCAGAGCCACAATCATCTTCCCCAACTCCATCATCTAAATCTATCGCCTATCGCCCTGCCATCATTCTTCCAGTTAAGCTTTCAAGTAATCAAGAATCTGTAGTGAGTTGTTTTGGGGATTTTTTTTGCAGTATATTGTTCAATTTTGATTCTTTAGAATTTGGGCACCTGCTCTAGCCCAGTTGGTTAGATCAGTAATTGCTGGCCAATACAAATAAGAAAAATTCCACAAAAATGGAGGTTCCAATCGGAGAAAACCCCTCCGATCCCATCAACCACCGCGTCGTTACTATTCTGATTCCTCCAACTGCCAACGACCCGACAACATCAGTTTCAAGATACGGAAGAGGTGGTGGTGCAAGGCGGTGGCCGACGGTTGATGGACCACTTGGGCTTTCTGAGGAGGAATTGATTGGGCAAGCTGAAAAGTTCTTCAAGTTCGGATTTTGTTTGCTTCCATGGCTTTTGGCTGTCAATTGCTTGTATTTCTGGCCTGTTCTATCGAAATCCCTTTCAGATTCTCATCCCAAGCTCCGTTACTGTAATTTTTCTTTCTTTTCCCAATTTAGCTTTATTATGCATTCTATTTGGGATTGTGTGTACAGATGCAGGTTTAAGATACATATTTCTCTTAATTTAATGATTTCACCTGAACATATTTGGAACTTTAATGATTTCACGGCACCTGAACATATTTAGTAATAGTCTCATTTCTTCTGTTTGTGATGTATGTTTTCTCTTGCATTTGCTAATTTTCTTCACATGGTTTTATTAATCATAGTTGTTGTTTGGAAATAAATTGTCGAATAGATGAGGAATCATATGTTTCTTTTTTGTGTTGTCTTTGTTTGCAAATGCAGACAAGAAGATGCATGCTAAGCATTAAAAGGAGAATTTAGGAAGTGCTTTGTTATATTGGCAATGGATTAGACTTTATAGAAATCTGAATTTCTTGTTCTTCTGAAGGTTTTAAGGAACAATACGAAAGACTATGAGAAGTTGGCTTTGTTACTAAAAGACTACAGAGTGCCCACAATGGTTTTAAAGGTTTCAAGGTTTGATTGGTTTAAGAATGCTGCTGGTTTGCTAGACGCTAATTATTGGAGTGGAACTCTTTGCCCACGGCCAGTTCTTGATTGGTACTTTGGTTTGATATGTTTTCTTGATGTGTTGCATCCATGTGTTGATGTTAATGTGTACGCATTTATTTTTTATGTACATAAGTACATCTAATATGGATGCCTATAGTGTTGCACCAAGTAGCCTCATTTTTTGCATTAGATTTCCAGCCAGTTTGGTAAAGATGTTCCCATTGATGATGAAATGGCAGAATTTCGTAAGCTATCTAGATTACTTAAAACTCATATGGATGCTCTTACATACATGAAAAAAGAGAGACAAGATAGAATTTCGCCGGAGACTATGGTATACACAGGTAAAAGATAGCTTACACAAACCATATTTAAGTTTATCTAATATGAAGTGACATTGATGTCACTGCAGATGTCACTGCATACATTAGACAACTAATGAAGTGACATTGATGCCACTGTAGATGTCACTGCATACATTAGACAATTAATGAAGTGACATTGATGTCACTATATAAATCGATACAATAAGACGTCACTAAATAAATCGATACAATAAGACGTCATTGCGGTGTCTCTGCAATGCGGTGTCACTTCATCACGGTGTCTCTGCATCGAGGGTGTCTCTGCATCGGGGGTGGTCACTGCATCGCGGTGTCACTTCATCGCGGTGTCTCTGCATCACGGTGTCTCTAGAGACACCGCGATGTCTTTGCATTGCGGTGTCACTTCATCGCGGTGTCACTTCATCGCGGTGTCTCTGCATCGTGTTTTCACTTCATCGCGGTGTCTCTGCATCGCGGTGTCATTTCATCGTGGTGTCTCTGTAATGCGGTGTCTCTGCATCATCAAATGTTATAACATCGCGATGTCTCTGCATTGCGGTGTCACTTCATCGTGGTGTCTCTACAATGCGGTGTCGCTTCATCGCGGTGTCTCTTATTCGCGATGTCTCTGCATCGTCAAATGTTATAACATCGTGATGTCACTGCATCGGGGGTGGTCACTGCATCGCGGTGTCTCTGCATCTGGGTTGGTCACTGCATCGTGGTGTCTCTGCATCGGAGGTGGTCACTGTATCGAGGTGATCAATGGATCTGGCGTGGTCAATGCATAGTGGTGTCACTTCATTGAGGCGTATCTGCATCGCGGGTGGTCACTACGTCGATGTATCACTTCATCGAAGTGTCTCTGCATCGGGGGTGATCACTGCATCGCGGTGTCACTTCATTGCGGTGTCTCTGCATCACGGTGTCGCTTCATCGCCGTGTCTCTACATCGCGGTGTCACTTCATCGCCGTGTCTCTGCATCGCGATGTCATCGCATCGGGCGTCGCGGTGGTCAATGCATCAGGATGGTCATTGCATCGAGGTGGTCAATGCATCGGGGTGGTCAATGCGTCGCGGTGGTCATTGAATCGCGTGGTCAATGTATCGGGATGGTCATTGTATCGTGATGGTCAACATCGGTTAAAAAAAACCTTAACGGCGCCTAAAAATAATAATAATATTATTTAAAAAATAAATTAGAAAAAAAAAAAAACTTAATACGCCTAAAATAATTATAAAAAATAAACAAACAAACAAACAGCCACCATCAGCTTCTCCTTTTTTTTTTTTTTTTTTAAGATATTTGAGCTATCTTTCTAATTTGTGTCTTATAAGTTCAACAGATTCTTTTGTCCTTATAAGTTCAATAAGTTCGTTTATGATTTTTTGGTCTTTTAGCCCTAAAAAATGCTTTACTTGAAATCGACAAGATATATTTTTAGGAAAATTAGGGATAATGACACAATCCTAATATTTTTAAGTAACGACATTACATATTTTTATAGGAGAAGGACAATGCATAATTTTTATAGCGAGAAGGACAACAATGAATCGAAAATCGTGAATCTCCCGGTGAATCCCGAAATCAAGAATTTTGATGATGAATTTAGTGAATCGAAAATTAGTGAATTTCGACAATGAATTTTGAAAATTAGTGAATTTTGACAGTGAATTTCGGCAGTGAATTTAAACAGTGAATTTCGAACACAAGTGAATTTCGACAGTGAATAAATAGTTTTGTCCTTTATGCAAAAGTTTCAAAAGACCGTCTTTCTACTCAATTGATGAAATATTTTTGTCCTTCTCCCTCGTTGCCCCTATATTTTTTTGTGTAACACAGAAGAATCTGTTTTGTAGAGAGAACAAGCAAAACATCATCAACGTACCCACCCAAAAAAATACCATAAAAAACAAACAAGCTTCAAAAGCTGTCAACATTACATATCTTCAAATTTTGCCTCTGTTTCCTCGAGATTTCTTTTACCATATAAACTACTAATTGAATCACTATATAAATGCAACTAATTCACTCCATTTTCATCACTCCAAACTCACAAAATACGTACCTTTTAATCCAGTTCCACAATTCCTAACAAATCAATCATGGCCTTTTTTGTCTTGTCCAAGAAAGCTTTGATCCAGTTCTTGCTGCTTTGTTTGATGATTAACGTTGTATTTGGTGGGAGGTTGTTGTTTCAATCAAGCCAAGAACAGCAAGATATGCTTTTTCAATACCATAATGGGCCTCTTCTTACTGGAGATAGCTCAATCAATCTCGTTTGGTATGGTGATTTTAAGCCTACCCAGAAAATTCTGCTCCAAGAACTGCAGGGGCGCAAAACAAGAGCTCAGTCAAGCTCAGTCAAACAGAGCGTAAAACAGGGGCGCAAGAAATTCTGGACCTCAGTCAAGCTCTCGTCGTAAAACAGGCGTGTGAAATCGAAATAAAAAATGGATAAAACACCTGTGAGAAATAGTCGGATGAAGATGAAGAAAGTCACTTTTGCTGCACTTTTTTGAGCAATTCGGTATCAACTTCTACACTTTTGAACAGTCTGATTTTGCACCAACAGAGCCAGAACACTTTTTTGCTTCAGGAACAGTCGGATGAAGATGAACAAAGTCGGGTGAAGAAAAGAACACTCCAGATGATTCTACATTTAGATGATTTTGCTATGATTCTACCCCACCAAATGAACAACAGATTTTGCTTCAGGAACAGTCGATGAAGATGAAGGAAGAAAGTCGGGTGAAGTTAGGGATTTTGTGGGTCTGATTTTGGGAAAGTAATAAGGGTAAAATTGTCCATTCCCATAAATTATTGTTAATATTTAAAAAAACCCACTAAAATTGGGTTTAATTTTTATGAAGTGGTATAGTGGCAAAATGGTGTCCAAAGTGGTGGTATAGTGGCAAAAATCCCCCTCTCTTAACTTGGCCTATTTTGGATTTTAGTCCTGCTCCGGTGAGGAAAATGGTCCTCTAAATTGGCATTTTTTTGGATTTTAGTTCTATCCGCCGGAAATAGCTGATTGGACACCGGAATCTTTAAAAATAGTCCTCTAACTAGGCTGCCACGTAAGCGTTTTTTAAAGATTCCAGTGCCCAATCAGCTATTAGGCCAAGTTAAAGGACTAAAATCCTAATTTTGCCGACCAGAGCTCATGAATCCCGACTGTTTTTTTTGTGTTATTCCCCTTCTGAAACGTTAGCATTTTATGAACAGTTTTTTTTTTTCTTTTCTGAAACGCTCAGTTTTTTTTTCCTGGAAGACAATAACAGATTTTTTATATTTCTGAGAAATGTTTTACAGCTTTTTTTTAAGGGATTTTTGCAGCTTTTTGAATAGAAGTGAAAGATGCAAATATATTGGGTTTTTAAGAGATATCACAGATTGATATTATATATATGCTAATTTATTGTTGAGGATATTTGGTTTCTCCAACTCAAATTGCTTTGATTGTTCCAGAATATATTTTAATGCCTTTGTGTGATAATGGAAAGTTTTACCAATGAAATTGGGTAAAATGTCTCATAACTTTAGGGGTGAATGTCGATTTTGGTCCCATATGTTTTTAGTGTACCAATTTAGTCCCATAATCTTGAAAAACGTATCAATTTCAAGACTAATCTAAATCCATGCAAAATCTGCATGGAAAATTTGGGATTTTCCGGCCACCTAACATGTTGGCGTTGAGTGGAGGCTGTTGGCGCGTTTGATGACATGGATATTTTTTTTTTTACTTAAAACACACATCTAATGATTCCCTAATCATACATTAGTGATCAAACTAACTATGCTTATTCCAAAAAAAAATAGAAAAGAAAAGAAAGAGTTCAACTACGACAGAAAAATTGGAAGAGACGAGGGGAGATGTGATGTAAAGGCAAAAGGAAAATGTCTATCAGGGATTTCTATGAGAAGAAAAAGGTAGAAAACATAAAAGTTGAATGACCATGGTGAATGTTTAGGTGTTTTAGGTAACAAAAAAAATCATTTTATGTCGCAGTGTTGCCACGTTATGAAACGCAACGCCAACGTTTCAAGTGGCCGGAAAATCCTAATTTTTCCAAGCAGATTTTGCTGGAGTTTAGATTAGTCCTGAAATTGAAATGTTTCTAAAAGTTTTGGACTAAATTGGTACTTTAGAAATATATAGGACCAAAATTAACACCAATTTTCCCAATGAAAATGTAATGATTTATATAAAGCCTTAGTCTAAACTTCCATGTTTCCTTTCACAAAAAAGAAAGAAAAAAAAAAACTTCCATGTTGTGCATGTAACATTGCTGTTTTATTTACCCAATTTCTCACCAAGGAGTAGAGTAGTATTCAGAAAACCACTTTACGGAAAAGCAGGTTCCTAGTTTAATTCTTACTGCTCCAAAAATTACTTACCGCTCCCACGGTATAATTCTTGTGGTAGATATCAAGCCTTGAGATGGATCAAACTGAAACCTCGTATCATTCGCAGTACACCATTAATTTCTTTCATTTAATTTGCAGTGATTAATAAATGACACGGCCGTGAATCCATCCAGCTCCAGCCGGCTGGCATGGAACGACATATATATGGATGGGTGGAAGGTCCAGTTGTTTCATATCTTTGTTTTGGTAGCGAGCACAGTCATGACTGCTTTTTCTTATGCGGTATCCTTCAAAGTGGGTCATGCCATCAAAGTGGGTCGTGACATACGGTCCAAGGATGTTATGTCGGGTGCATTATTCGCCGGGTTGCCTGCAACAGCTAGCTGAACTGCTCTGGGCTGGTGCTTTCTTGATACGAGGAGGAGTAAGATGTAGGTTAAACGACCGTATGATCACCGAGGAAGAAGATTATACAGGACTCATGACCACTTGCTTGACCAACGTATTTGTTTCTTCTTATATGTCCCTCTTTCTTTCCTTGTATCTTAAAGCAGATCATCCAATGAAATTGCCACAGCTTCCCACATACGTCTTCATTTCATATGTTTTCACCGGCGTTTCCTTTGTTTTGGCCTTAGCTTTTTTCCTCGATGTTTACCGTCGCCTAAGGAGAGGCCGAAACCACATCAGAGACATACCAGGTTGTTGGAATGAGATATTATTAATGGAGAAGTATTTGAGAGTGGAAGATGGTAGGAAGATTTGATGGAAGAGACTTCTTTTATTACTTCAAAACTTCTTGATTTTTTGCTTGATACAAACACTATGGCTTGGGTCCTATTTATAGTACTAGTCTTCAACTAGGATTGTTTCTAGAGTCTTCCACCTTATTCATTTACTACCTTATTCTAGTGTCTTCCATACAAGATAATTTATTAACTCTCTAGAATTCTCCACACAAGTACATCCTACAACATAATTCTAGATTGACTCATACAAGTTTCTAGAACTTGGACCTTAAGGCCTATTTAATTTTGGACTCTTTGAGAAATTAAGGCTCAAAATCAAGTTTACATTTCAACACCCCCTCTTAAACTTGATTTTTCTTTACTCCAATCAAGTTTCTCATCTTCACAAAGACTTCTTGCTTAAGTGGTTTTGTAAAGATGTCTGCCACCTGATCATGTGTCTTCACATACTCCACTTGCACATTCTTTCTTGCAATGCACTCCCTTATGTAGTGATAGCGCGTATCAATATGCTTACTTCGATCATGATGGACTGGGTTTTTGGCCAAAGCTATAGCTGACTTGTTATCCACGCGAATAGTAGTTGGATCTTCTTGTGCCAAACCCAACTCCTTTAACAGATTTCGTAGCCAGACTGCATGACAAACACATGAGGTAGCAGCTACATATTCTGCTTCACATGAAGAAAGGGTGACTATCGGTTGTTTCTTTGACATCCATGTGAAAGTGGTGTCTCCCATATAGAATGCAAAGCCAGTTGTACTCTTACGGTCATCCACATCTCCAGCCCAATCACTATCGCTGTAACCCACAAGCTTGTACTTGTCTGAAACCGAATAGTATAATCCATAATCTATCGTTCCTTTGAGATACCGGAGAATTCTCTTTGCACTTTTCCAGTGAGTTATTGTTGGATTCTCCATGTAACGACTGATTACTCCAACCGCATAGAGAATGTCGGGTCTTGTACAAGTCAGGTACCGTAAACTTCCAACCATACTCTTAAAGAGTGTTGGGTCTATTCTCTCTGATTTGTCGTATTTTGACAACTTGATTCCACACTCTATCGGTGTACTTACTGGCTTGCAATTTTCTATTTTGAACCTTTTGAGAATGTCTCTTGTGTATCCTTCTTGTGAGATGAAGATTCCATGATCCTCTTGTTTTACTTCAATGCCAAGATAATATGCCATTAGTCCAATATCTGTCATCTCAAATTCTTTGGCCATATCCTTCTTTAACTCCTCAATCATTTTCGGATTGTTGCCGGTGAAGATCAGATCGTCCACATATAGGCAAACTATTAGAATGTTTTCGCCTTTTCTTTTAACATAGAGAGCATGCTCGTATGGGCACTTCTTAAAGCTTTTCTCTTGAAAATACTTGTCTATGCGGCTATTCCATGCTCGAGGAGCCTGTTTTAGCCCATAAAGTGCCTTCCTTAACTTCAAAACTTTGTCTTCACTTCCTCGATTTCGTAATCGGGTGGTTGCTGAATATACACTTCTTCTTCAAGAATCCCATTTAAGAAGGCAGATTTTACATCCATCTGATGTATTTTCCACCTATTTTGAGCTGCCAAAGAAATGATTAGTCTTACAGTTTCTAGTCGAGCAACGGGAGCAAAAACCTCTTCGTAGTCGATGCCAGCTCTTTGACTATACCCTTTTGCCACTAATCTCGCCTTATATCTTTCAACTTCTCCTTTGGCATTTTTCTTTGTTTTATATACCCACTTCACACCGATCGCCTTGTGACCTTTTGGAAGTTTTGCTAACTCCCAAGTATCATTCTTCTTAATTGCCTTTATTTCTTCATCCATTGCGTCTTTCCAGTTTTGGCTCCTCGCAGCCTCTTCAAAGTCCATTGGCTCACAATCAGCAAAAAGGCAAAATAAGGTAAGATCATTTTGGTTTTCTGTTACCTCATATATTTCTTGTAGACTCCTAAAGTGTGGAGTTCTTTCTTCTGAGCTTTCATTTGATGACAATACGCCTTCTTGGGTAGTTGCAACTGGTGAAGCTGGAGGGGTAGTGGGCTCCTCTCTTGGTTGCTCCATGTCGTCCTCGTCAATGTAAGGGAAGAAGTTATAGTCATCCTCACATGTCTCCCAATCCCATTCTCCTTCTTCATTAAATATAACATCTCGACTAATGATTGTTTTTCTAGTATTCGGATTGTAAAGCTTGTATCCTTTGGTGTTGGAGTCGTAACCAATAAAAATATACTTCTCGCTTTTATCATCCAACTTTCTTCTATGCTCGTCGGGTATGTGAACATGGGCTATGCTCCCGAAAACTCGTAGATGAGAGACTCCAGGCTTCCTCCCACTCCATGCTTCTTGTGGTGTCTTGCCCCATACACTTCTTGTTGGTGACCGATTTGACAAGTACACTGCAGATGCAACAGCCTCTGCCCAGAGCTCCTTTGGAAGTCTCTTGCTTTTGAGCATACTCCTCGCCATATCAAGGATTGTTCTATTCTTTCTTTCGGCGACTCCATTTTGTTGGGGGGACCTTGGAACCGTCAATGGCCGACGTATTCCATTTGCACTACAAAACTCTTGAAATTCATTTGAGGTGAATTCTCCTCCCCGGTCAGATCTCAAGGCTTTGATCTCTAGGTCACTCTCCTTTTCCACAGCAGCTTTAAATTTCTTAAACATCTCAAAGACCTCTGATTTTTGCTTCAAGAAATACACCCATGTTTTTCTTGAAAAATCATCGATGAAGAGGAGGAAATAGTTACTCTTACCAAGAGAGCTTGGTTTGATTGGACCACACACGTCTGTATGTACGAGCTCTAGTGGCTTTTGAGCTCTTGAAGTGGATTCCTTCGGAAAACTTTTCCTAAATTGTTTTCCAAGTAGACACCCTTCACATACTTGATCGGGATGACGAATGCTGGGTAATCCTCTCACCATCTCCTTTTTGGAGAGCAACTCTAGACCTCCAAAATTGAGATGCCCATATCGAAGATGCCAAAGCCAAGATGCATCTTTGTAGCATGCCTTGAGACACTTTGCAACATCGTTTTGAATGTTTATCACAAACATCCTATTCCTTGTCATCGGCACCTTAGCAATTAAGTTGTCTGCTTTGTCTCGTATAGAAAGGTTATTATCTCTTAAGTGAATATCATAACCTTTCTCCATAAGTTGCCCAAGACTCAAGATGTTGCTCTTCATGTTTGGGACATAATAGACATTGGAGATGAATTGATGTTGTCCATTCTTCAATCGGATAAGAATTTTACCTCTGCCTTTCACTGCTATTTTAGAGTCATCTCCAAAGGATACATTCCCGTTCACAGATTCATCAAGTTCCACGAACATGCTTTTTCTCCCACACATATGATTGCTTGCACCGGTATCCAAGTACCATCCTTCTCCAATTTCATGGCCTTTGTAAGCTAGAAGTAGAGTACCATCTTCTTGATTTCTTTCTTCAACATAGTTGGCCTTTTCTTCAACTCTATTAATTTTAGGAGCTTTATATTCGGAGGCATAGTGACCAGGTTTTTCACAATTATAACACTTCACATATAACTTATCATTCTTTGATTTTGAGTTGCCTCTTCCACGTCCTCGTGAAGGAGTTCCTCCCCTTTGAAAATTGTCGTTGTCGTCAATCGATTGTCGACGTTGTCCATATCCTTGTCCACGTCCTCGTCCTCGACCGCGGCCTCTACAATATCCCTGGTGGCGAATGTGTTGACTTTCATTATGATTGTTTGTTTCCTTTCTTGGATTAACTTGAGTCTTGAAGAGTTGTTCCACAATCTCTTCCTTTTTCTTTTTCTTTTCTTCATAAGCTTGTAAGGAACCCAAGAGTTGTTCTATAGTCATGGCTTCCAAGTCCTTAGTTTCTTCGATGATAGCAACAATATGCTCGAACTTGGGATTTAGCGATCGAAGAATCTTTTCCATGATCTTTACGTCATCGAGCTTTTCACCATTCCTCTTTAGTTGATTAGTAATGGTTAATACTCTAGAGAAATAGTCGGAGACGACTTCTCCTTCTTTCATATGCAAAGCTTCGAACTCAGCTCTTAAGGTTTGAAGACGCATTTTCTTGATCGGATCTGCCCCTTTATAGGAAGTTTGAAGCTTCTCCCATGCCTTTTTGGCAGTCTTTGCTTCCGATATCTTTTCAAAAGCATCCTCATCCAACCCTTGATAAATGAGGTAGAGAGCTTTCTTGTCTCTCTTTCTTGAGTCTCTCAAACTATCCTTCCGAGTTTGAGATAAACCACTTTCATTATTCGGCTCATCGTAGCCTTTCTCTACTATCTCCCATACATCTTGTGATCCAAGGAGGGCCTTCATCTTGATGCTCCAATTATCATAATTGATTTTGTTGAGCATCGGGACTTGAAAGGGAACCATGCCGCTGCTAGCCATTTCTTGATATGATCACGAACCTTGCTCTCTGCTACCACTTTGTTGGAATGAGATATTATTAATGGAGAAGTATTTGAGAGTGGAAGATGGTAGGAAGATTTGATGGAAGAGACTTCTTTTATTACTTCAAAACTTCTTGATTTTTTGCTTGATACAAACACTATGGCTTGGGTCCTATTTATAGTACTAGTCTTCAACTAGGATTGTTTCTAGAGTCTTCCACCTTATTCCTTTACTACCTTATTCTAGTGTCTTCCATACAAGATAATTTATTAACTCTCTAGAATTCTCCACACAAGTACATCCTACAACATAATTCTAGATTGACTCATACAAGTTTCTAGAACTTGGACCTTAAGGCCTATTTAATTTTGGACTCTTTGAGAAATTAAGGCTCAAAATCAAGTTTACATTTCAACAACAGGTATTATTGAAATGCAAGTCTAACTGAAACATATTTATAGCGGGGGGTTGAGGTTGTTTGATTCTTTTGTGATAATACACAAAGGGAGCATTGATCCCCCTCCGGTACCACACATTGCAGTGCATGTGCAAAGCCTCGAAAACGACATTGTTTTGGTGTTTTACACATGTAAATACGGTATGGTTCTTGTTATTTTAGTTTCTTTTGTGTTCCTAGACTCTAGTATGGTTTTTTATGTTGTTTTCTTTGAGATTATAGAACAACATCAGTCGTTCTTTTTCTGGAGATTTACAAATTGTAGTGGCTTAAACTTCATTCTCCCGTATTTATTATGTTAGTCCGTCACCGAGCATGTTTTAATTTATATCTTTTCCTCAGCTTTCGCTCTTTTCTCTCTTTTTAGCTTTTCTCTTTTAAATTTTAGTCAAGGAAGTTGACGTGTTAAATGAGTTTTCATTTGATGCGTGGTGAACGTCTCGCTTTCCAGTTGTGGGGCTCGGCTTCCGGGACCGGCCTTTACACTTAATTACTTCATCTGAAACAACTTAGTCGTGCTTGCGTCGAGACTTATCTATTAAGTAAACCAGTTGTGGGACAGTACTTTACATCCAAGAGATTGTGGATTTCATATCCGATTTTCAAAACATGGCATTGTCGATTTGTCATGTAAATTTCTTTCAAAACACAGTCTGTCAAAAACTTTTTTTGTGCCCTCTCGTTACATACCATGAATCCTTTTCAATTTCCCATATTGTTGGAAGTCGAGACAAACCCATAGTGAACAAGATAGGTAGATGATGAATACCACGACGACTAATGCATCCGTTGTGCCACAACGAATGATACAATGGTCATCTGCACCGTTAGTCATTATAAGTCTAAATTTATCTTGATGTGAACAATCAAGATCAACGGTGCAAATGACCGTTGTGGCGCAACGGTTGTTTTGGAATATGAAATGAGTGCCATAAATAAATGTTGGACTATGTTTATCTATGGAAAATAAGCCTTGAATGATGCATTGGTAATGATAAAGTGACACTTTTTATGGAAGAATTATTTTCTAAAATGTGAACACTTATTTTGAGACGAAGGTAATTTTTTATAACTTCTAGCCGTCTCAATCCTCAATATAAATGATGAGAAAGCCAAGATTTGATCTCACTTTTGATTCTACATTTAAGTTTCTCTTAATGCAAACGGTGATTTCGTGAATTTAAAATTCCCTCTGCCATTGATAACGGACATTACCGTAAAAGGTTTACGACCCTTGTTGTATTATTCTTTTTAATTACAACTGTGACTATATAACTATTTTTTTTAGAGCTAAAAAAAATGTGACTTAATTATCTACTCCCCCTCAAAAAACAAAAAGCTCTTCTAAAAAAAAAAAAAAAAACCACTCAAGAGTCTGTAAAACCATATCCATACAGGCAATTGAACACAAATGGTACAATGTACATGCGAAACCCAAAACAAGGTGTCTGTTTATATAAACCCTATCGTATTCTCTGAGATTTGAAATCCCTATGCATGGCTCCATACATATATCGCCCCTATATATATATACCCCTATAAATTCATACTAATTTTTTTAGAACTCTTTCTATTCTTTTTCATAGAAACAATTAAAAAACAAAATGGTGACACTAAGAAGTTTCTTTTATGAAAGAAGTCCAAATTGTCCTCCTGATACCTTAGAATATACTCCTATGGAAATCGACGGGGAAGAAGAAGACGAAGAAGACTACTTTTGGGGATTTCTTGATCAGCTTATGAATACTAAACCCGATTTGCAGTGGAGCTCTTTACGTTTTTATCGCGAAGAAGATCACTCCCTCAAGAATACTGTCATTGCTTACAAGAACAAAGGTAAATTTTAGAGTTCGGAGGAATTTTCTAAGTAGTACGTGGATATCGATCCGTGTGCATGCATACTCTTGTTTGAAAACGCAAGTGTTTTCATGTACCGGAAAAAAATGAGTGTTTTCCAACGGGGGATCAACAAATTTTATCCACTGGGGTCACCGGAGTTAAAACTATATATTTTTTATTTAGAAGTTTGTTTCAGTGGTGTCACTGGAGCTTAAAATTATATTTTTAAACTACAAAACGATATTTTTTAACAACAAAACTACATCGTTTTAATACTAATTATTAAAAAAAAATCCTGAATCTCTGTAGGGTCACGTGGTCCCACTCTCCTCAACATAAATCCACCCCTGTTATCCGATGAAACTAAGCATTTTCCATGTTATGAGTAATAAATGGCTTGAGATTACATGTCTGAGACGTGTGTCTAATTTTAACGTATAAGTAAAACTATGCCGTTTCATATGTGTTTCGTTTTTGGGATTTGCTTTTTGGTTTTTCTTAAATTTTCTTAAGAAACAAAACACATTGGAAACGGCTAGTTTTACTTAAACAGTGAAATTAGGCCCCCTTAGACATGTTATCTCAAGCCGTAATAAAATGATGTAATGGTTGCGAAGTGACACTTATTCTGAGGCAAACCCTTCTAAAATAAGTGAGTTTTTTTTTTTTCCTTTTCCGGAAGACACAACTAGCTAGTAATAAATTAAATTGACATAATACATTTTAATTTCATGACGAATTATTGAAGTAAATTTTTTTTTATCACGGTGAATTTTAATGGAAAACTCAAGTAATTGTATAGGTGTTTATACTCCATCATGTGACATAACTCCATTTCATTCAGATAAGATCAACACATTATGTTGTATAACCGAAAAGGGCGAACCCTCAACAAGATTCTGCGTAATTTGCAACGATTTAAAACCCCCAAGAGGTATGCAACATGCAGGAAAGTGTAATCACTATTTCTGCATTGATTGTGTAAAAGAATACCTCATTAAAAGCCTCAACGAATCCGGCTTGCCTGTGGAATGCCCTGAAAAAAACTGCAAGAAGATTTTACCTGATTATTTCATAAAGTTTATCCCACAAGAAATGCTGGATCGTTATTACACTTCTCAACATGAAGCTAAGGTTCTTGCATGCCCAAATTATATAATCTGTCCTTTTACTGATTGCGGTTCGAGGTTTGTTAACGATATGAAGAATTACATGATCAGAGCTTGCCCAAAATGTTGGAAAATATTTTGTATGGATTGTAGGGTTGGATGGCATATGGGGATTAGCTGCAGACAATTTGTGATGAACAATAAGATGCAAAGTAGGAGTAAATGCGATGAACTTATCGACCATTACTTAGACAAGTATTCTAAATTTTGATGGACGGTGAATTTCAAAACAGGCTTTTACATCATTTAATTATGTTGTGGAAATACATTTTTACATCATTAATCATGTTGTGAAATATATTGTTTGATCCGGGTCCAATGGATTTGGTGTGTTAAATTGATAGTGGAAGTAATGTTAAATCAATAGTAAATGATGATATTCCGGATGGTATGTACGTGTTATAAAAGTGACAGTGACAGTAATTTACGTATCTAAATATCCAACTGGAGTATATATAGACCCAAATTAAAATTTTATAGCCAGCTAGCCACAAGGCACAAGCAGTTGAGTTGTATATATATATATATATATATATATATATATATATATATATATATATATATATATATATATATATATATATATATATATCATTAAGAAACTGATCGATCTGCAAAGTAGTAATTAATTAAGGCCAACATCATAAAAATTAGTGGTAAACCCATAGCTAGCTAGCTAGCTAGCTAATTCCTTCAATTCAACTGAGGGATGATTCGATCAAGCCCATTCTGTTGAGGTCTTCCTCGTCCTTGAATCCGATCTAGAAATCCATCCAATCCATCCTACCGGGTAATTAATTAAGCATTTTCTGCTTCTTTAATTACTTACATCGATCTTGTACGTACGTCTTCATTACATTACGACCCAAATAAATTTCATGTTTGTAAGTTCACTTAAGTCCAAGGGCTAGCTAATTCTCGGAACTGCATTTTAATTTGTTGACGTCGAGCACTGTGAAGTGAACCGATTACCGAATGCAGTGTAGATTACTGATTGTTTTGGCTGTTCATTAATTAATTAAGCCAATTCAAGCAATCTGAATAATCCGCTGGCCAGAAATTGCCAACGGATTTGCCTAACCGAGATTGTTAATTGCTAGTAAAGGGCATTCCGGACATTTTGCAAGACCTTATACAACGATTGTAACTACTCTCTTAATGGCTCCATGTTTATCGTCCCGTTAGAGCACGAGCAATAGTTGTTGCACAATCCTCGTCAAATCATGGAAAACGTGTAGAAATACACTAAGCCCAGAGAAAAATCCTATTTGTAAGGATTCTCATCCTCATTATCAGAACAAAGTTATTGGGTTGATCCAAAATTCACCGAGTATGTAGGCAGTCATCATCGACACAACAAAAAATCACCACAAACACCATCAAACTAATTAATAACCGGATTGTTCTCGAAGGGATCCAATTACTCGCAATTTGACCCGAATGATTTATGAACATCGTCGTGTCCCGTTCCGGGGTTACTAAATAAGGGATGCTCGTACAATGGAGAGTGAATGTGATATCTATTGAATCATTTGTAATATTTATTTGTCGATCGTCCGGGATTCATGTTACTTAATATTAGTAAAAAAAATTAAAACTAAAAAATACTAGTAACATTTTCTTTTACAAGTCATCTGTTTACGCTATTTTTTTTTTATTTTTTTTTAAGACGGTTGTTGGTCAGTGCTCTTAACTGGTCAGGTCACCCATGTGACTCAGGTGCCCATGTGTATAGCAGCATCGATCCTAAGTAAGACAAACTCTGATCCATTAGTGACCGGACCAGATCACATGCTTTAAAAATTAAAGCTTAACGTCAACCTAACGTCAACCCATTCTGATCCATTAGTGACCGGGAACTACAACAAGATCGTCGGAATCTTCTTAAAGCTTGCCGTATTCTTCAAAGCTCGTCAGAGTTTTTTTGCTAAAAAGAAATCGGAAATGGTAAAAGAGCTAAAGGGTTGGGGAATACCCCGCAAGGCGGGAACCGAAATGTCACATCCCCAAGTTCAAATTTCAAACTCAAATAATTATTGCACAGTTATCAAAACATTTCCCGCCAATCAGAGGACATCGCTTGTCACGCTAGCCGTCTTGTCAGTTAGGGGTTCGAGGTTACGCCTCATATAACTCCCGCAATAAACGAAGCCAACAGCTACTACAAGTCTGTCCTCTTAATAGCACAGTCTGTCCGCTTCACAGCGCTGTAGCTTGCAAAGAGTCACTTTATGTCATAAAAGTTGCCAATACCCATCCGCTTAATAGCACGGTGCCAAAGCCTGTCCGCTCCATAGCACAACATCAATCAGCAGGTCGTTTCACACCATAAAGCTGAACCAAGCCCGGTTGTTTTCAGATCGGCATCTGATTTCTCTAACGGGAATCATCAGTCCGTGGTATGTTAATTAAGTCGCCTACAAATCTACTACCCGCCTCCCTTCTTTTGCAAACAGGCAAAGCACAGAGTACGGGGCCATTTATATACCAAACCTGCAAACAGTCTTACGGATCTACTAGCTGACCCGAACATGGGTCCCACGTCGACAATTGATCATTATTGCCTTCAGTCCGCATAAACATATGCTGGATCAGGGCGCAAGCCATCTGTCCGGGCTACCCGCAGACGCGGAATACGGTCCTACTCAGCACGTGCCGCTATCCTCGGCGAACATGATTCACACTTGACATTTATCCGGCTAATATGCAAGACGATCAAGATATCGCGCCCGTATCAAGTGTAGCCGCAGCGCTAGACCTGCGGGATGCTAATTCCTTTGATTGTATTTATTTTTCATAGTTAATTATGTCTTGTCATGCCTAGCCTAATCGTCATTAGCAATCCGCCTATATATAGTGGCACCCATGTAACTCATAAAGAATCTAAGAATTAATGCAAGCAGATCTATATACTCTGCCAATGTCGACTATTGTGCTCTCATCTATCAGTATTGTGTCCGACGCCTACATCTTCAAATATTTCATATCAACCACCACTCCTCACCGAAGAAATCTTTCATAAATATCCAGATATCCTCTTATAAATCTTGTTACCGCAACCGTGATATTTCCGACAATATCATAGACATTTCTTCAAGTCTAAATGTGATTGAAAGCAACTGAGTATAAGACAAACTCCAAATCAGTATATATATAATCAAGAAACCACCACAAACCCTAAACACAAACAAGCCGAGGCCCTAAAATAGGAGAGACTTTATGATGCAACGGTTGTAAGAAGGTTGTACCAAGTGGAATACATTAGAGTCTTTTATTTTTACTCGCTTTCACATAATACACTTTTATCGTGTGTGAGAGGTTAGAAATGAATGGTTGTAATGTATGCCACTTGATACAACCTTGCTACAACGGTTGTATTATAAAATTTGTCCTAAAATAGAGCTGCCGCGAGACTAGATAAAAGATCGAGTAGGTAATGCAAAATGACATAAATGGATGAAAAAAGTTCAGTAACAGTATTTGATCAAACCATCCCAGTACAAGTAGCAACCATGCTCTGTACTATGGAGGTTAGGGTTTGATTAAATCTGTGTGCGTGAAAAACAAATGTCTGTGAATAATAAATTCCTCGTTTTCGCCCGTGGAGTAGTCAACACATTGTCATAACGTTAAATCTGTGTTATCTTTTGTTTTTGTTCTTGTTTGATTGTTTACTGTTTGTTCTTTCTCAAATCATCATCAGTTCTTTGATATTTGTTACAACAAACTGGTATCAGTGCATTAGGTTTTGTCAAGGAATCCATAATCTGTTTGAAGAAAGGTTGATTGGCACCAATGTCATAATTGACGCTAGGTTTTAGGATCAGCGAAAGTTTTTCTGGTGAGAAAGATGTGTGCATTAAAAATAAAAATCGACAAATTCACAAGGAGAAACATTTTCAGTTTGTGGCAGATCAAGATACGTGCACGGCTGAAACAACAAAGGCTTTGAACTCCTAGGTGATTATTATAATATATATGTGTGTGAGAGAGAAATTGACTGGTTAATTTTTATAGGGAAACTTGAAAAAATATGTTTAAAAAATTAATTATTTGTGTGATATGCATCAAAATAATAACATTTGGAAAATATGTCTGAAAAGCATTTCATTGCGTATAGACCATAAATATTAGTACTATTATGATCCATAATGTACCTTATCTAGCTACTACGATAGAAAAGTGTATTAAATTTATGGGCCTCGCAAAATCATGGAGGCAACCCCGAAGGGCCGGTATTAAGAAACGATGGCTCAAAACCCTAAGGGCTGCCATTTGGCAACATATGGTATTCTGAGAATTGAATCTCTATGGACTCCTAATTAATTTTATTTTATTTTATTTTTTTTTTTTTGACCGAAGACTCCTAATTAATTGTCCCCTATATATATAATTAGCGATATAGGATGGTAATAAATATTTACTATCAATTACTATCAATTGCGATATGGTGATACCAATTAGAAGTTTCTTTTATCAAACAAGTCCAAATTCTATTGATAACTTTGAATCTTCCCCTATGGAAATCGACGGGGAAGAAGAAGTAGAGAAAAAAGACTACTCCAACTTTTGGGTATTTCTTCAATTTCTGAATAATAATAATATTAATAAACCTGCTGCAGATTCTCACTCAAAACCATCTCTTATTTATCATGGCAAAGAATCCTTCAAGAGTAGTACTGTCGTTGCAGATTACAAGAACAAAGGTACGTACGTAATTACAATTATTTATCTGTTTTTTTTTTTTAGACAATTAATTGTCTGTTTTTAATTAGTGTATCCTCATATTGCGGATACACCACTCAAAAAGGGGAAATTCTTGACGGAGACACCCTACAATGAGTATCCCGCTAGATGTGCGCCATGTGTAGATTTGCGTAATGTGTGCAAGAGGACAAAACAACACACACATGACGCACATCTAGCGGGGGTACTCACCGTAGAGAGTCTCCGCCTAAGAATTTTCCTCAAAAAAATTAAAAAAGTTCTTAAGTATTGACATACAAAAGTTCATTTATATCAATTAACTAGCCACAAACCCGTGCATAATGCATGGGATAATAAAACATTAAAAATTGCTTAACAACTAAAAATGAGAGTGCACACATATTTTTCCATTAAAGAAGAAAAAATGTTTTGATCAGAAAAATTCCATAACACTGTACAAAATCATTTCATTATGAAATAGAGAAGATCGGTTGAAACAATACAAATACACATCATAAGAAAATACAATAATTGTCGCTTAAAAAAGTTACACTTTTAGTATATAGTACATCCCTACGTACACGGGGTCTGTTTTCGGAAGGGAAACTTGAAAAAATATATTTAAAAAAGTTAATTATTTGTGTGGTATGCCTTTGAATCAGAAAAGCTTTTCGTTGCGTATTCGTTTCCGATTTGCAACGTAATCGCTACGAACTGCTTTACAGACATATTTTTCAAATGTTATTTTTTGAGACATACCACACAAATAAAAATCTTTTTAGACATATTTTTCAAGTTTCCTTATCGGAATATATATGGGCAGTAATTCGTCAGATTTTTTTTTTTTTTTTTTTTCGTCAGATATTGTAACTACTAGGCTTAGGCTTTTATAAATTATATATATAGCTTAATATTGTCGATACATTAATTTATAGGTGGATCAATATATAAAAATAATTGAAAAAAAATCACATACATACGTTTGCATAAAACTGAAAATAAAAAACTAGTTATAGTACTATCTGCCATCTTATGTGATTCATTATGATTTCCTTTCCTTTAATTTTGTCACAATTAATTCATGAATTATTTTTTTATCAAGTGAATTTTTGTTTAATTCATATCTTGTGTAGGAGTTTGTATTCCATCATGTCTCTTAATTCCGTTACAATCCGACAAGCTCGACACATCATGTAGCATTACCGAAAAAGGCGAACCCTCAAC
This sequence comes from Gentiana dahurica var. dahurica, assembly GCA_024500145.1. Lineage (NCBI taxonomy): Eukaryota > Viridiplantae > Streptophyta > Magnoliopsida > Gentianales > Gentianaceae > Gentiana > Gentiana dahurica. The sequence goes on from CM044905.1 coordinate 22,147,267, forward strand.
AAGATTCTGCGTAATCTGCAATGAACCAAAGCCCCCAAAAGGAATGCAACAAGCAGGAAAGTGTAATCATTACTTCTGCATTGATTGTGTTAAAGAATACCTCATGAAAAAGGTCAAAGAATCCGGTTTGCCCGTTCAATGCCCTGAAGAAGAATGCAAGATAACTTTGCCTGATTATTTCAACAAGTTTATCCCACACCAAATGATGGATCGTTATTACGCTTCTCAGCGTATGGTTAAGGCCCTTGCATCTTCTTCGCGATACACCGTTTGTCCTTATAATTACTGTGGTTCACGTTTTCTTGATATTACGACCATGAAGAATTCCATGTTTGAGTGGCATAGGGGGATGGACTGTGATCAGTTTCAAAGGCTAAAAAAAGGATGAAAAGAGTCGGAAGTAAATGTGAATGATATGATTGAAAGTTATTTTGACTGTGCATTTTGAAATTTGATATTTCCGTCCGTGTAATGTTACGTCAATAACCATTTAGTGACAAAACATGTTTTTATATCATTGATTATGATGTACGTTCCATTAATCATGGACACAACATGATCAATAATATAAAAACATATTATGTTCCGTTGTATCTGAATAGTTTGCGACCGTAACATTATCGGTTAGGCGGTTGGTTTTTGGGTTATGATATGTTTTGTGGAAGTAATCATATAGCCTATTGGATTTGGTAATCTGAATTATATATGATGATTTGGTTTTCTTTCGGATTATATATATACATATACATATGTATTAAAATGGATTATGGTATATTTTGTGGGAGTAATAATATACTAGTGGGCTGATCGTGCTCTGCACGATGAGGCCCTCGGGTTTTGTTGTTTTTTGCGTGTTCGAATGGTTAAGTTGTTTTTTTAATGTCCTGCGTTGTGGGGGGTAGGGAAAGATGTGGTTGTAATATGTCAAAATACATCCATTATGTTTCTGTATGCATCCATCATCTCTTCGTACCTCCCCAGCTTATAGTATAACTTCATAGTCTGCTTCAGAGCTTTGAAACCCTGAGGGAAAAAAGCACAGTGACTCGACACAGTTTCTCCCAATGATTTGGAGATGTCAAATAGAACTTCACACATTAGAATCTCTCATCATGGAGCATGTAGGTAGAAAATGAAATAAGACCATCTCCACAGAAAATGTGGGAGGATGATGATCGAGCAAAAGTAGGAGAGCGGAAAAGAAGTATAACCACTCACGTTTGGACCACGGATACGATTAGCAATATTTGAAGATGGTTCTGCCTCAAAGCCCAAAAACACACAAGTACTATAAGGTTGATTATGGTTGACCTGAAAAAGGCAAAACAAAGTATAATGTCTAAAAGCTGGCCTTGCAACATGATGACATTTAAATTGTCGTATTACCTTCGGTACATCATTCTTAGGTCCCTGTCGTAGCATTTCTTCCACCATGGCAGCTGCAGCATCAACTGCTTTGATCCTTTCAACTGTCGTTCCCAACTGTTGAATACAACACATGTCAAACAAAACTGTAACAGATTGACTGACGAAGATAAGTGGCAGAAACCCACAAAAGCATATACCAAAGGAAGACTAAGAATTCCTCAATGTCACTCCCTAGTAGTAGTCTAGCATTCTTTACGTCAGATAACCTGATTGGGACCTCATCCAGATTAGTCTAGTAAAAACATGCCTCGATGTTTAATACATCATATGCATTTCCGTAACTTCAAAAGATCTCCAAAGCATCATTAGCAACTATTGTTTGGATACAAGTCGATAATTAAAGGTTCAGGTTGTGGAAACAGAGTCCCATAAAAAAAAACCAGATATACTGCGTAAATGTATTTTTTCGGAGAAGAATATACTGCATAAATAAGTCCTAAAATGGCCCGAAAAAACCCGTCCATAAGGGATGTTTTAATAAATTGAACTTCCCGTTTTTATCATTGAGGTCCCAAGTATGTTGGGAAGGTTCTGGTAAAGCATACATCAACAAGAGACTTCTTGTAAAATTTATTAACCTGCAAAATAACGTCATCTAGAAAAAAAGCCTTCATATTGTATGACTGTTAAGTAAACAGTCATACAATGCCAAGCAACAAAAGAAGGATACTAATAAAAAGTAAGAAAGTGCAGCAGGTAGTTAATCAAAATTTAATTCGCAGTGCAAAAAGTCTCCGATCGTACTGAATTGCATCGAACTTTAACCATCTAACCGAGAATTAAACAGCCAATAAATTGATCAGGTGTGCACAAGGATCATGCGGAACATAAAACACATTCGTTTGAAGTTAACTAAAAACACTTGAAAATAAGCAAGCTGCAAACGACAGTACAAAATTACACTTGAAAAAAGCAATCTGAAAACAACACAAAATTAGAACGCACCGACTACAGAGAGATGCTAAGCATCCCTCCAACCATACCGGGGACAGCTGCAACTGTCTCCAACATCATCGCTCGGCATCCATATCTTGTCTGTTTTGAAAACAGACCACAAAATTGAAAGCAATCAGATATTAATCTCATGGTCACACCCAAAAACAGAGTATTTAAACATTTACTATTGAAAATAGAACACAAAATGTTCTTAGATTAAAGGGAATCAAATCACAGGATACCTGAAAGAACAAGTCGGTGGGCCAACGGAGAGCTTTGACAGTGTAATAGGCTACCTTGTCCAAGAATGTCACAGGTTTATGATGTTTATCCAGACTTATTGACAAATCAGCCTTGTAGGTTTCCATTGGCTGCATTCATATCAATCAACAACACCCAAGAAAATTCAGAGTTCAATATCAACAAACAAACAGAAATTGATTTGACTGAAGTTACCAAGATATTTGTGATATCTAAAAGTGCCTCGGCATCTGCTACTTGCTCTCGAGGTTTCTGCACTGTACAAACAGCAAGAAACCAGTTCAGTAACATTCTTTTTTTAAAAAGAGTAACAATTTTACTTTAGATATTGCATCCACAGAACTCTACAATACTTCATCACCAATAATTCAATCCAATAACAGTCATTCCTTCCAAAAGGAATGAAAAATAAAAATCCAGTGAAGTACCTAGCTGATACAAGCTATCAACTTCCTGAATGATTGTCTTGAACTTATCCGAATCATCCTTTGCCATGTCATCTTTTTCCTCTGTGCAGAATAAAAGTGAGATGAACTATATTAGGGAACATTATAAATACAGTAAAGGATATAAGATCACATACATCACAGCAGTTTCTTGCATTAAACAAAAAAAAGATACAGAACAAGCAACAAACTTCACAACCACTCAAAAGAATAATTATGCTTCAACCATTGATAAGTAAACAAAAAGAAAAACTGCACTGAAGACAAGTGTAATAACTACAAATAAGGCAATAACAAACATACAAATAAAAAACAACATAGGTTTACAAGTAAACAACTACTGATTTCAAGGCAGGCCCATTCAATTAAATGCTATAGCTGCAAATTTTCCCATCAAATTAGTGTATTGTACAGCAATGTTATACTGTAATTGTACATAATCACACCAAAATCAAACATCAATTCGTAATGTGATCGTACTACATGTAATTTATGTACACTTCAAGAAGCCAACTTATTTTAATACCAAAATTAAACTTTTTTACTAAAATGATTTTTAGAATAGTACTCCCTGCTTTTGAGTCTTTGAAAATTGACATGCTGATGCCCAGGAGACTATGATACAACACTTGTTTACACAATGTCCATGGATAAGTGAAGTCTAACCATGTGACTTAGTATTACTTCTGCCAATAAATTTCTTTGACGTTTGAATACCAATTGAATGTAAAAAAAACAAACAAAGAAAAAAAATCAAACAAGAGGTACAGGAGATTCGATTCTTGACTTGCAGATAACGAGATCGAAGAACACGGCGTTGAAGAACATCACTTTCGCCTTCTTCCGGTGCCTCTCCTTCGCCGTCACTCAGTGCCTCATAACTAAACCCAATCTGACAATGAAACCCCATAACAGGGAAAAAGCACATAACCAAGCAGCCTAAACCAGACACAACAACGGAATACAAGAAGGCACACATGCAACCATCTTAGAACATAGAAAACAGCATTTGAAAATGACCGCCATCAGATGAAGCGAATCAAAGAACAGAAACGAAGCTAACCTCGGTAGAAGCCCAAAACGAGAGCACGGAATGGAGAGAAGCCGAACGAAAATAGCACAACACTGCATTAACGAGAAGAAGACATACAATGTAACTCCTTCAAGAACACAGAGACCAAATCATACCAGCGATGACATTAGGCCAAAAAAACCACACATGCAACAGAAGAAACAACAACGAATCAAGGCGAAAGCTCAGAAATTTGCAATTGACGCATAAACGAAAAACAAAGACTGGAAAAGAAAGAGAAAAAGAAAAATAGAACCCCAAATACTCACCGGAAGCAGAAAGTATTCCGATTAACAGGCACCCGCCGAAACCACAAAAAACAGAAGCAAAAGAGTACGCCTGAAAATTGAAGGTAACCAAACCCACTGAATCCGTCAGGGCTCAATTTATAGGCAGGAGAGATCAGGTCGGTGGTGGAGGCCATCCTCTCCAACAACGAAACACGTTTGAAGAAATCTGGTAAGTGGAACGACAAGCAAAGAAATGAAATACTGTAAGATGAAGTGAAGATGCCTTACCATATGCAAAGAACACAACAGACAAGATTTTTAGACCTGATTAATTAGAAACATAAAACCAGATAAAGATTGAACGTAATGTAAAGCTGATTAATCCAAAGCTGTACATTCATCGATCATTAATACCTAAAAATGTGATCGAATTAGTTGTATTCCCATTTTCATACTTTGCACATGCGTCAGTTAATTAAAAGAATTCATCTAAGGCTGCTTAAGATATGATGCAAAGAGCCCAAAACAAAGATTCAAAAAAACAAGCTCAGCACAAAACAACCACAGTAGTGAAAGTTTCAATGATCGTCCAGACTAAAGGCCACACAAAGCAACAAGAGAAGCCAAAATATAACATCAGAAAACAGAAATTAGGAGAAATCGCACCAACAAAACACATAGCAACACATGCAAGAGCCCAAAAACCAGACCACAACACAACATCCAAGCAACGAGTATAAATCAACATAGAACAAGCCAAAGATCGGCTTTCGAAACCCACAAGTGGTCAGGACTAAAACGAAGAACCTATCATCGACTACATGCACTACATTACAAGCACATAACAGCCTAAATTCGACCAGTAAAAGAAAAGAGGGATCGAAGGAGAAACATACCAAATAAACAAAGATTTGGGCAGCAGAAATATGAATTGGACCCACGATTCCAGCGAGAACACCGTTTTTGAGAAGCAAATAAGAGAAGAAATGTTGAGAAAGCCAAATGAGAGTCATCGTATTACAGGCGCACCAATTTATAGGCAAGAAACGCCAGTCGGTGGTGGAGCTTCTCATCAGCGGCCGAATCAGGCCTTAGCAAAGTGGAAGACGACTGAAAATGGGAAGTGTAGAACTATGATTCAGTGTTTGGAAGGCAAACGATGTCGTTTTACCAGGGCAGGAATGGGAAAGCAAAAGCAAAATTACACACGCTAGAAGACAAAATAGTTGACAAGATTTCCGTAATTAATACATTGCATAGGATATTGAAGAATAGTAGTCTTTTGGATGTAAAGATCTTCATTATATGAAAAGTTTTATTCTGAACGGTGTAGTTAGTAGTAACAACATTTTATTTTATTCGCACGAAGGTATCTGTTAGCATATATATATTTATATATTATATTAGATATTTAGTATTTGCCTTAAGAACATTTTAATCTTTTTGTATTTGACTGTATATATAAGCCATTCTTGTAACTTAAACCCCAAATTTCCTACACATTTTGTTAGCCAATGCAAGAGTTCTTCTTCTTCTTGTTTTCTTAGTTTCTTGGTTTCTCGGTTTATTGATTTCTTGTTTATACCAATCCTAACATGGTATCAGAGAGGGATGTCATGTGATCAAACCCTGGCTCCCTCAGTTATATTATGCAAGTGTTGGGTCTCTTTGTCTTGTTGTCCTAGTTTGGTTTTGTCTTTGTGTGCCTAGATGACATAGCCTTGTTAGAGGCTTACACTTGCACAATATAACTGAGGGTGCCAGAGTTTGATCATAACAGGGAGGCACCCTTGTTAGAGGCCCACACTTGAGGGGACGTGTTAAAAGAAATAAAGTTGCGCATTTACTAGCACCAATTGATTTTAGTACAACGGTAAGCGTTTGATCTTAACAGTATCATATTAAAGTGATTGTGAATATATATTACATTAATGGGAAATGATAATTTGGATGGAGTGACCGACACTGACACGTATAGGGTTATTATGGATGTAACACTATCGCTACTCTTGAAATAATACCTCATATATATGGACAATCAAACTTATTTGTCGAATTAATAAAAGCTCAAGACCCTAAAAGAAAAAAAGGACTCAAAGAGATATATAGGGTCAGGGCACAACATTCATTGCTTAATAGTACTTTTCATATATTAGTGCACCACATGTACAAACATCACAAAATTCAATGTTCGTAATGTACATGAAACATCTCTGTTATTGATGTTGTCCGTCATCATTCAAATTTAATGTTCGTAATATATATGAAAATTTCAATGTTCGTAGATGTTGTCCGTCATCATTCAAATTTAATGTTCGTAATATATATGAAACTTCTATGTTATTGATGTTTCTGTCATCGTTCTTTGTGTGTAACGTCTCCGTTACATAAGTAACATCCGATTAAATTACACATAACAGAAAGTACTAGAATAACACTTCAAAACATGTATTATAGGATATAAACAGATACGGAACCTCACAGTGATATCAGTCGACATGCATCATCTCAGGACTATAACAGTTGTTCCAAAAATATAACTATTTTCTAATATGTGAAGTATGTGTATAACTGTATATATATATATCACAACTTTTATATTTGTCATTGACCAAATCCTAGTTGGTGGTCCATAATCAATAAAAATACATAAAAGTTTGGGTGAGTGGTTTAAAATGACAAAAAGATGAGGAAAATGGGAATCAGGACAATAGAAATATAAATTGGATGATATGTCATTTTTACCCAGAAAAATATTACAATATTTCAATGTCCTCTTTATATATTTCTATATTCAAATTATCTTTTTTGACAATAAACCCTAAAAGTCCAATGTCCTCTTTTCTTATTTCTGTGTTCAAATTGTCTTTTTTGACAATAAACCCTAAAAGTTTTGGTGGTCCCTTGTTTCTTAGAAATTGAAAAATCAGGTTGTATCAGGCTTGACGCTTGCAAATCAGGTCATGCCTTTTCTGACATGGAAAATCAGGTAAACATAAGGATCCTTACGTTCAAACGTAAGGAAATTCAAATGTCATCTGATACAAAAAAGCACTCAACACACGTTTCTTACGTTTAAACGTAAGGAAATTCTTGTCCATTAATTAATTAATTTATTTATTTTTTGATATTTTATTGACATTTTATTATTTAACATATGCAAGCAAAATCTTGCAAGATATTTTTTTTTTTTGCTATAAAAAATACTATAATTTTAAAAAATAAAATAAAATAATGAACATTCAACATATTATAATGATTATTATTTAATTTTATCTTATGCATGTCTTCTTCTCCGGCCATTCAAATCATCTTTGAAATCTAAATTTTTATAGTACATTAATTTGATAAGGGAAATTTTTATAGCATAAAATTGCTCTAAATTTTTATAATACATTTTATCTAACAGCGTAGGGAAATTCTTGTCCACATTTTATACATGTCAAGATCCAAATTCTAATTTTTTTTCCTGAGCAATTTTTTTAACTTAACGAATCGAGTTTGGACTTTTTTTTTGTTCGTTTATTAAACGAACGAACACAATCAATCTCGTAACCTAAACAAACACAAATTTGAAGTGTTTTTTTTTTCTTAAAAGGAATAATATTTAGAGAAGTGATATATTAAGTATAACAATCTAAGTATGTTTGTTTCTAAAAAAAAATTATGTTTATTTGATTTATTTTTAGAGTTAAAAGATTTATTTGAATTTTATGCATCTAATACTACTATCAATTTAGAGAGTCGTATGTCTTTAATTTTGTAATTCAGTCAATAACATGTCACTTATTTAACTAAATAGTTTTCCTAATAAATACAAGAGACTCTTGGTTTTCCTTATATTTGATTTTGCTTATCGATGTTAAATAACAAAATGTCAATAAAATATATTAAAAAAAATTAAAAAAATTAATGGACAAGAATTTCTTTACAATTACGTTTAAACGTAAGGAATGTATGTTGGGTGCTTTTTTTTTTTTCTTTTTTTTTTGTATCGATGGCATTTGAATTTCCTTACGTTTGAACGTAAGGATCCTTACGATTTTCCATGTCAGAAAATGCATGATCTAATTTGCAAGTGTCATGTCTGACACAATCTGATTTTCCAATTTCTGCTTGTTTCTAAAAAAAAAAACTATCATTTTAAAAGATTTCATTGGCTAGAGGTAATGGATTAGTGGTCTAAAAGTTGATCCAAAACCAACATAAAATTAAAATTAGTGGATAGATCAGATACATTATTCTACGGCTTATATAGCCAAAATCTTAACCATTAGTCACCAAATTGCCACTCTTACTTTGCATGAAAACTCCACGTTTAGGTTGTGCCAGGTACATATATTTTTTTTTTTACATAACCACGTACATATATAGCTAAGGTTTATCCTTATTTTAATTTTTTTTAAATATTCCTATGTATATCTTAACATACATATATACACGTTTATCCAAATACATTATATTTATCCTGCAAATGAGTAAATACCGAGTCTGTGTGAAGATTTAACTTTTTTTTTTTTAAATTTGCAACATTAAATACGAAAACGGTGGGAGGTTGTTCACAAGGGCAGATACGTTCAGATGCTGCCACTGGGATGCGGTTTTTTCGATTTCGGGTTTCGGTGCATCTAGCGGCTCCGCTACGTCGGGTGGTGCTCTTGGAAATCGATGGCAAGCAAGTCACGGCTGAGGTACAATATGAACGTCTTCCAAACATATGCTTTAATTGTGGCCTTTTACACCATACTGTTAAGTTCTGTCCTGCACTAAAGCATGAATTATCGGTGGCTGAGCAACGGAAATTACCCTATGGGCCATGGTTGAATGCCGATCGTCGTTCTCACCTCTTGAAGGAGCTTGAGTTGAGGAGTTTTAATGTGGATGATGATCGGAACTTGGAGGAGCCGGAGGATAGGTCTGACCATTCACGATCTTTAATTTTGGTGCATGTATTGGAGGATGGGCCGAGGGATGAAGGTCATGGCATGTTGAGTGATGGTTTGGCTGGGGTGGACGAAATGACAGGTATGGACATTGTGGAAGGTGTTGTTGGGGGTACTCAGGTAGGGGGTGCTCTCGTAGAGGGTGCTCTAGTAAATTTGGTGATCCCGGAGCCGTCGCCATTGCTTGATCACGAACGCCGGACACGGGTTTCTACGTATAAACGCTTGGCTAGGCAGAAAAGAGTTGAGTCAAAGGACAAAGCGATCATTATGGAGCATGTGGGCGAGAAGAGGAAGGCTGCAATTAATGTTGATACGAGTTCGATTCTGAAAAAAGCTACTTATGAATTGCCGTTGGTGGAGCCTGTCGAGCAACAGGCCCACCGGGCGCCATGAATATCCTATGTTGGAACTGCCGTGGGTTAGGCCACATGCGGGCAGTTAATGCACTTAAAGGCCTTGTAAATAAATATTCTCCTTCTCTTTTATTTTTGTCGGAAACTAAGCTCAGTGAAAATCGTTTTGAATATGTCCGTTGTTTGCTTGGATATTCTTGTGCACTTGTTGTGGGGAGCGTGGGAGCGAGCGGAGGTTTGGCTCTTTTATGGAATGACGATACGGATGTTTTCATTTCTACGTATAATTCTGGCCACATAGATGCTATCATTCGTAGTACTTTAGCCCCACATTGGCGTTTCACGGGGTTCTATGGGAACCCGGTTGTTCGAGATAGGGAGCATTCTTGGGCTTTGTTGCGCCGCCTGCATGAGCGGATGTCCTTACCGTGGTTGGTGGCGGGATTTTAATGAGGTTCTTTCACGTATTGAGCGGGATGGTCCAAATCTACGCCCTTACCCGCAAATTGTAGCTTTTCAAAATGCTCTCACCGATTGTGACTTAGCGGATTTGGGATATGTTGGGGCACCATTCACTTGGTATAAACGAGCTGATCGGATGGCGACTCGAGTTCGGTTGGATAGAGGCGTGGCTAACTTGGAGTGGCACGCTCTCTTCTCGCGTCATGTGGTGTATCACTTATCCAGTTCTAGGTCAGATCATGTCCCTATTTTAATTTCATCAGTTAATCCTTTTGATAGGGGCTTGGTCAAGTGGACTCCGGTGCCTCGATATGACCCATTCTGGATTAGGGACCAGGAGTTTGGGGAACGTTTCAGAGCGTCGTGGCAGCATGGTACCATTCAAGGTTCCTCTCCTCTCGTAGGAAAGGTGACACAGGTTCGTAGAGAGTTGCGGTGTTGGAGTTCCCAACGGCATGGGAATCTCGGGAAACGTATAGCGGAGAAAGAGGAGGACCTTCGGAAGCTCCGGGAATCGCCTAGTTACTCAATACAGCAGGAACATGCTCTTATGCAGCAAATAGATCAGTGGCAGACTATGGAAGAAGAGTATTGGCGGCAGAGAGGTAGAAGTGAATGGCTGGTAATGACAGATAGGAATACTCGGTATTTTCATCATAAGGCGGCAGCTCGTCGGAAGCGCAATACAATTCATTTGTTGTTTGATACGCAGGGGGTTGTGTGTGATGAGCCAGCAGATATGGAGCGTGTGGTGGTGGATTACTTTCAGGCAATTTATTCGTCGAATGGCACCGCTATTGATCTTGATGGGTTACAGTTTGCTGAGATTGAAGCTGGCTAGCAGCATCACCTGGCCGCTGCTTTTACTCGGGAGGAGGTTAGTGTCGCTTTAAAACAGTTGCCAGGGAGAAAGTCACCGGGACCTGATGGCATGCACGCGATTTTTCTGCAGAAATTCTGGGGGATTGTGGGGGAAGATGTTCTACGGGTGGTGTTGGATGTTTTGAATAATGGTGCCCCCTTAGGTTTGCTGAATGATACATATATTTCATTGATCCCAAAGGTTACTTCTCCCACTGCTATGACTGAGTTTCGCCCGATTACGTTATGTAATTCGATCTACAAGCTTATTTCCCGGGTGCTAATTTATCGTCTAAAGAGGGTGATTGGTGATGTGATTTAGGAGACTCAGAGTGCGTTTGTCTCAGGCCGTCTCATTACGGATAATGCAATTGTTGCCTTTGAAGCTTTTCATTCTTTGCAGGCAGGTGCTCAGGGATGTGATGGTCATGCTGCGTTGAAGTTGGATATGGCCAAGGCTTTTGATCGGGTTGAATGGCGGTATCTTTGGGGAGTTATGGAGCGTATGGCGTTTCCGATGCCCTTCATCGATCAGGTGCGGAGATGTGTGACGTCTGTAAGTTATCGGGTTTTGATTAATGGGAAGCCCAGTCGTAGAATTGTGCCTACTCGTGGGATTCGGCAAGGAGATCCATTGTCGCCTTTTCTTTTCATCATTTGTGCTGAGGGATTCACGGGTTTGCTTAATGACTATGTACACAGAGGTGCGCTTCGGGGTATCCGCTTTGGCAGAGAGGCATCGGTTTCTATTTCTCATTTGTTATTTGCAGATGATTGTATGGTGTTCTTTGAATTGCTGGACAGGGCTGTGGAGGCTTTGGTGGAGTTGTTTGATAAGTATGGTGCTTTATCTGGGCAGGCTATCAACTTTCATAAATCTAGTCTGTACTTCTCCGAATGAGTCCTGGTAGAGGTGCGTGAGGCGGTGTCGGATTTGCTGCAAATTCCCTTGGGTGACGGCTCTGGTAAGTATTTGGGGCTATCGTATAAGATTGGGAGAAATAAACGTCAGGTGTTTGCATTCTTGAGAGATAAAATTCGGAAAAAAGTGGCTAGTTGGAAGGACAAGTTGCTCTCACCTGCAGGCAAGGAAGTGTTTATTAAGTCGGCCCTCCAGGCTATCCCTACCTTTATTATGCAGTGTTTTAAGGTTCCTACTACTCTGATTCGGGAACTTGAGCAGTTGATTCATGGTTTCTTTTGGGGAGACACTGAGACTAAGCGTCGGATTCATTTGAAGAACTGGGAGGCTTGTTGTTTACCTAAGAATCTGGGGGGTCTGGGGTTTCGTGATTTGGAATGTTTCAACCTGGCATTATTGGCGAAGCAATCATGGAGGATTTTTCGCAGCCCGGGCTCGCTGGCGGCACAAGTTTTGCATGCGAAGTACTTTGAGGACACCACTATTCTCGCAGCAAGATTGGGGACTCGACCGTCATTTCTCTGGCGCAGTATTTTAGAGGGGCGAGATCTTTTACTAAGCGGGCTGAGATGGAGGGTGGGAGACGGTGAATCGGTTTACGTTTTTCATGATGCATGGACTAGTCGCCAGCCTTCGTTCCGTATTCCTTTTGCAGGACACGACATTCCAGCGGATTCTAAGGTCTCAGATTTACTTATTCCCAATTCTAGGGCGTGGGATGTACAACGGGTCCAGCAATTGTTTCGCCCATGGGAGTCTGATGCTATTTTGGGCACCACTATTGCCCTAGGTGAGCACCCGGATCGGCGGATTTGGCATTATGATCGTAAGGGCGTTTATACTGTTCGTTCAGGGTACTTTCTGGCTTTATCACTTACCGACCAGCATCTGTGGTTGGGCTGGGTACTTCGGTGGGGGAGGGGAGCAGGATTTGGAGGAACTGTTGGCAGCTTCCTGTGCAGCCGCGTATTCAGCACTTCTTGTGGCGTTGCCTCACTGATTGCCTTGCTATCGGCCAGGGATTGCACAGGAGGAATATGGGGGATGGTGTCTGTTTGGCTTGTGGAGAGACTTTGGAAACGCTGTGGCATGTACTTTTTGAGTGCGAGTTGGCAGATCGAATTTGGCAGGTGTCACCATTCTATGGGGTGTTAGGGCGTCTTCGCTCGGCCACCTTTGCAGATTTCTTTATGAGGTTGCTCGAGGATCAGGGTGCTCAGGATACTGTGAGATTTGTATGGCTTGTGTGGGGGATTTGGAAGGCACATTGTTCTGCAGTGTTCGATGATCAGACTGTTTATGTTTCAGCAGCGTGTATGCGATCTCTTACAGCGTCGGCCGAGTATGTGGCGGCTTTGGAGACTTATAGGGCGCAGGGCTCAGTCCAACACTTGCCGGATACATGGGTGAAGGCTTCAGAAGGGGTGATTAAAGGCAATGTGGATGCGTCAGTCACAGAGACAGGCGCAGGGGTGGGAATTATTTTCCGAGACTCTCACGTGGCAGTTCTTCACACCTTTGCGTATCATTTTGACCCAGGAGACTCAGTGGAATACATGGAGCTTAAGGCCATTTCCTTGGCTATGGTGTTGGAATAGTGTCCTAAACCCAATCGGGTTGGACCGGATCCGACCGGGTCGGATCATTTCTACTATTTCTTTATATTTATACATATATTAAATGGCTTTTCTGTTGTCATATATATGTTCTTTTAGAGAACCAATTATGAATTGTTATATGATAACGTCCTTAGTATTAAACTGTGATAGAGAAACCATGATATGCGATTATGGTTGATGAGATCTCTAATCACTTTAATAAGTTTGATACTTAAATGTCTCTAGGCTGATGTACTATTAAACAGGGCATTGATAGTATAAGCAGACTAGCACGTATTAGATGTCTTCTGTCTTTAGGGCAGGGATAGATCTCGTCTATCAAAGTGTAGAGACACTTGGACTGTACGTGGACGTGTATTAGAGAATGCGTACGTTAGACTGACCCACTTACACGGATAAGTGTCACACTATGTGACGGTTGTGTAATTATCCTTAAGACCGGAGTCTTCATGGCATCACGGTGTGGATTGTCATGCTTTGACACTATTGAGGTTTCCCCTAGCCACGGGCGATCATGCGGTAGTGATTGGGTATGATACTGAAGCATGCGGAGTATACATGATTGGTCGTCCGGGAATCGCGTATCCTATGATTGGGATCGAATATCCGAAATGGCCTTCTTATAAGGAATGTCTTACTCTCGTGAATCTTTGCAAAGTGGGAGTAAATGTGTTACTTCGAGAGAGCATGATATCCAGATTATAAGATACGGTCGTTGATGTTTTGACACTCGACTAACGACCGTATGGATATTATTACAACGATAGGATTGTAAGTTACACGGTAACTGTTTCACATGAAAGGTAGTAGTCATTGCATTTGACTCTTCCGATGATTGGGGGTCACGGTGTGTTGCTAGACGCTATCCCGTGATCGTTAGGCATGAAGGGCATTTTCGTAATTTGCACTTTGTGTCTACGGCCAACATATTCGGAAGCCTATCGGGTCACACACATAAGAACATCTAGTCGGATTAAAATGTGGTTATAGATGATAACCAAATAAGGAAAGTTTATCTCGAGACTATAAAGGTTATAGTGGTAAATTAATATGGTGGTATTTATTTATTATGAATAAATTAAATACAAGATATTAATAATATTATATTAATTAAAGAATATTCCGGAAGCCAATTAATGGCTAAAGGGGCGCATATATTATTGTGTATAAGATACACTTGGATTGTGCAATTTAATTAATGATATTACCTATTATTAATATTAGATATTAATAAAATAAAATAATATATATATATATATTGTGAATGAATGCGTGTGTGTGTGCATTAAATGCAAATTGGATTTGCATGCATGCAAGTATGCGTGTATATATATATGATATTAATAGATTTTTATATGTGTAATATATATGTGATATATACACATGTGTAAATTGATTTATGGTAATATAATAAAAGATAAATATTGTCAATATAAGATATTGACAATATCTTGAAAATATTCAATATAAGATATTGACAATATCCTAGATTTATTTAATATGAGATATTGTAATAAATGAGATAAATCAATCAATTATATTTTCCTTATTTTATTGGAGAAAGGTTTTCTTCCTTTCCACTCTATTATTGGCGCCACTTATCACTATAAATAAGAGGTGGGTGTCAAGCTCTTTTGTACATCACAATTCCAAGAACTAATAGTTCTTGTGTAAAATAGAGAGCATCATATTGAGAGTTGGAGAGAGGGGAAAAAGGCCGGTCTAGCAACCGGAGTTTTCCAATAGCAATCCATGATGGGATTCCGGCGGGCTGTTCGTGTGGACTAGCGGTAGAGGCGAACACTTGGGCGGCTCTATGCAGAACTACTCTCCTTAGACGGTCAAAGCGTCGATCTTTTAGATCAACCAAGGTAACCACCGTCTACTACTTGTTTGTTTATTGCTTAAACGAAGTCGATCTTGGGTCAATAGGAAATAAAATTTTGAATTCCGCTGCGTTCCCGCGTAGATTTCCTAACAGTGGTATCGGAGAGAGCTTCGAGCTTAAGCAATAAGCATGTTAATATACGTAGTTAATTTTATCGTTTAAATCACGTAATTAAAAGATGAAAGATTTTTGATTTGCAAAATTGATACATGAAAAGAAAAAAAAAAGGGGGTCGGTGGTGCTCGGCCGACTAGCGGCGGCACCACCACCGGCGGCGGCTGGGCGGCGGCGGCGGCAGCAGGGCAACCTGCTGCCGGCAATCGGTTGACCGTCAATGCTGGCGGATCTCCAAATTTTTGTTTTGTGTATTTTGTGATTCAATATGGTTCATAGTTGTGATTAAAATCTCCTTTGTTTAGTTGTGTCATGTGGCTAACCAATGGTTCAAATAGTTTGGCCATTGGGATGCCACATGGCATTAAAATAATAATGGCCTTTCCAAACTTTGTTTGGAATAGGCCTAGGCCCTTTCCAAATATTTGATTTGGGAAAAGGCCTAGGCCTAGGCCACTTCCAAAATTTTTATTTTGGAAAGTGGCCAGGCCTAAACCAAAATTATTTGGCCTTTCCAAATATTTGATTTGGAATAGGCCTAGGCCCTTTCCAAATATTTGATTTGTAAAAGGCCTAGGCCTAGGCCACTTCCAAAATTTTGATTTTGGAAAGTGGCCAGGCCTAAGCCAAATTTGGTTTAGGAAACCAAAGGCATCCCTTTGATTACGAATCAAAAGGAAAGAAACAAAAGAGAAATAATTTTAATTTTGATTTATTTTGGAATAGTTCTAATTAATTAAAATTAAAATTAAAATCGGTTTAAAATTAATCGTTAATTTTATTTCGATTAAAATCATTTAATTAATTAAATGTTAATTAGTTAATTGATTGGATAAAATTATTTAATAGATTAAATGTTAATTGATTAATTAAGACGCAAGTAGTTAAATTTTAATTTTATCTTTTTCATAAGATTTTATTGTATGGATTAGATATAGTAGGTATAATATGATTATATGGACCCCGATTGATCATGGACTCGACCGATAGGATAGATGTGAATGATTTATTTTTTCTGTTGGTTTAAAAATTGTCCTAGGCCGTTATGAAGAACGTGACCTAGTTTATTTTCTGCATTCATCCCATTCCCATTAGCTCCCCCCGTGTGCGGCGGGTGTATTTATTTTATTCGATAGAATTAAATGTAACAAGAATGGAGCGGAAGATGGAGACCAAAGAAAGACGAAAATAAAGATCCCATTGGAGAATGGAGCATTAAAGATCCTATTGGCGGTTGCAGATACCCTTAGATTGTGACCCGCGGTTTCGTCAGTTTGTATTCGAAACCGCACCTAGGAAAAGTCCATGATCATACCGGTTATTTTACGCATTTATTTATTTTGTGCTTGTATTTATTTTATATGATACGATAGATGCATGACTAGGCACGATCTAGATAAATGTGTAGGATGTATGTTTATAGAGATAGACATATTTATGATGAGACCGAAATTAAAATTAATTAAGTGAATTAATTTACAAAAAATACTTCCACAACAAAAATCAAGTCGAAATATTGTCTCCCAATATTATAACGACGGTGAAGAGCCTGTGTTCGGATCCAACCGATCGACCACCGCCGGAGTTGACCTACCACGGGTATATCGTCGTTATTGAGATATGATCGTATGAGATCTCGTGAATATTGGGTTATGACTTGACTAGAGTCTTTCGGTGATTGGCCACCGTCAGGGCCGTCGACTTTAGAGACAAGGGGTTGACTAACACATAGTGATGTGTATCGCCAAAGAGTTGACTAGTCAACCACTGAGAATCACATAGAGATGTGAATGGTAAAGAGTTACCTACCTATCGAAATTATCTTGGTTGATCGACCACCGCCGGGAATCGAGGTAACTAGATGGGATCTCAGCCACTAAAGAATTTTGAAAAATTCTTGAAAGTCAATTGGAAGTAGTTGACTAGTGGGAGCAAAATCATAAACCAAAAGACCATTTTTGATTTTGCGTGTATAAACAACAACACCCTTTTATTTTCATTTTTATGTTGTAGTTTTAGCAAACTTTATATTTATGTTTTATTCTCGATTAGTAAAACCAAATTATGACTGTTAATTTTGAGAAACGTTCTCAAATATGGTTAAGTAATTTTAATCCTTTTAAAATGAGCAATGACACGAGAGATCCCGTTATAGTAGTTAGAGACAAGGAGATTGCATAATTGATGCAGTGCTCCGAGACTTTAATTATTAATGAAAGCGGAAGCTCATGATATGATTAAATCATTTGAAATAAGTTTCAACGAATTAGTCATATATTGGATACGATCCAAGATGATCATTCAGTCATACGATGACAATTAATTCAAACGTTGGATAAGAATGACCACGTCTAATTTTGGAAAGGTTGTTTTCAAAATTGTAAGATTTAAGTATCGACTTAATTCTACCATTGCTTAAAGGTTAATTAAATAGTTAATGTTTTAAATACGATTTAAAAGGCTAAATAAACTATTTAATAAACTTTAGATTTTCTTTATGAAAGGAAATCAAAGACATAGCTCTTGTGATCTTTCTTAAGTCTTATGAAGACTACACTAAGAAACATTTTCAAGTGCTTAAAAGGGTTGAAAAGGAAATTTAGGGCATGTGCTTAAATAGAGAACTTATTGAAGTTTCTATTATAGGCAAGTGAGTTGAGATAAATCTATCTAAGTTCAAGTCAACTCTTAGATATATGATATCTTGCAAGTGTGATTAAATTAGAAAGATTAAATACAGATATGGAAGGTGAAGCAAACGTTGTAACACTTACCATATTCTGGATCTAGTAAACCGATAAGGGAACTAAATAAATGTTGTTATGTTCCGGTTCTTATGAAGGACACAAGTTCAGTTATTTGTTAGGATTTAGCAGACATATTCAATTGTAAAGAATAAATGTTATTCTGATAAAATTGGATGGTCACTGAATCTAACATACTAGATTGTTGTCACTAAATAGTTGATATATGTGATGAGATCTCAACTAAATATTTGTATGGCTATTATCCTTGATATTTGTAGTTGTTCTAGACATAGTCTCTCCGGAAGGGAAGCGTGTAATCAAACGTCATTCTGATGATGTTGAACCATATGATTATGAATCATATAGGTAATACGTATCTTATCTAAAGATGACTAAAATACCCTTTTATGAAAAGGTTATAAAATCTTGAAAATTTGTCTAAGGCCTAAACATACCGATGTTTGTTGGCTTGTGACAATTAATGCTATAAATAATTGTTTGTTAATCTCTATGACTATTTTTAGAAATAGTTGAATGTACTTATTGAAGTACGATAATTCGGAAAGCCTGCGAATATGAGATTGACGAGCTACTTAGGAATTAATCTTCAATTGGATTGAAGTAATTAATACCTGAAGGGTGTTTCAGAAGTCGTCTGAAAGGAATAAGATTCTCCCTTGAAGGATACCATCTTTGGGATACTCAATTAGATTGTGTTCCCAAAATAGAAACAACACTTTATATGATAAAGGTGTGACGCAAGCCATGCGAAGTATCCCTTACCCGTTTTGGGATAGTGCCCTCATACTTAACCAAGTTCCAAAGAATAAAGGTTGAATAAATTCCATATTAGACATGGAAGGGGATAATGTCGAATCTATCTTAATCGATGATTTGAGGTTGTCATAGGCAAAGTCAGAAAGGCTTGGAGCCTAGTACGACATATGCAACTTTGTGGAATGTCTTAGCTAGTACGCTGGATATTATTTACTTGTCCGTGGAGCAAAATGTTTGTCTCCAAACATGCTGTCTTCTAAAGGAAGTGTTTCTTCCAAGAGAGACAGTAGGAGTAAATAAGATCTCAAAAGAGTTTGAGAACCGCAATTATATATTCAACCATTGGAACGTGAGCAGACGCCACATAGCGATGAGGTGTAGAACACTGCTCAGAGCACACAAAAGTTCTGTAAGTCCGTGGATAACCTCAAGCCTGAAAAGGCTGCTGGTATGTTCATCTTGAAGAATGAATATCTCACGACTTGTGAAAGAATGTTTGAAAGGCATTTGAGAGATATGGCCAGGAGCCATAAAATCTGAATTAGATTCCATCAGTGACAACCAGGTTGCGAACCTAGTCTGTCTTACCTAAAGGGAGTGTCCCTGAAAGGCTGAAATGGATGGTAATATGATTACCATAAGGCTATAGTGACGGCTGAAGGGTATGAGGTGTAAACCTTGTAATTATCATTATGCTGCCAGCTGTGCCCAGTTCTATTCAGACTATGCTTGTTATAACTTCGTATCATGACTATATGATAGTGTTGAAGACGTTGGGCAGACAGCTCGATGTTCATAGACAATAACATGATGTGTAAGCCCGCGAGATCCATTTATGGACTCAAACAAGTTTCTCTAGACGATTTCTTTGTTTGATAATCAAAGGAGTTTGATTTAGTCAAAAGAAGGATATGCCCAATGTGCAAGATGGATAGTGGGAGTGTGTTACGATTTTTGAGTAAGGTATTAGATATCTCTCTCGAGAATTAATACCCCATGTCACAGTCAATTAATGTTTGGTAGTTCAAGGTCTTTACAAAAGCACTTGGATTAGCAGTTCTTAATTTTAGAAATAAGAATCTATAGCGATAGATTTAACTGCTGTTAGATTATAGTTTACCTATATAGATGTGATGCTAAAAGAAGTTTAGCATAGATCGCGAGATCTGTCTATGTTAGGACATTGGTCCTAAAGATAAGGTGAAAGATGATGCTTATGGAAGGTTTCCTTCGCTACTGCAATAGGAACCATCTTATAGGTAATGCCGGATGTTCATAGTCCATGAATAGTCATGAGCAAGTATGAAAGTAAATCTGGTGAATGTCGAGAATATCCTTAAACAAGTTAAGGAAGAATTCCTGGTTTATCGAAACTTTGAATTAAATAAACGTAGATATGCAGACGTATATCCTGAGTCTTATGAAGGCGAGTGGGAGCTATGATCTGGGTTTGCAGTCACTTTGATTAAGTGATACAGTGAGCTGGAAATGTTCTAGCGTATGGGTCACTGTAAATTCTACAACTTAGCCAAAACACAGTAGTGCCTTAGAGGCGCAGCGGGAGCAGTACACGGATCTAGAAGGTTCATTCCTGAACCTTATACGGTTCTTCCACCTTTTCTATATAGCTGATATAGTAAGTGGATTTATTGCTTGAAGCAAGGACCAGGGTCTCGTCAGAGATTCGTGTGTGTGTTGAGGCGTTTCCTTTGACTTGGTCAATTTGGAACATGATATGAAGATAGTCTGAGTCCCCACGGATAGCGATTCGTTTATGGCTAGGGCTGGTTGCGAGTATTGCATGAGATTCTTGTGTTTCAACTTGGTCTTGTGTGTGCGAGTGATTGGTTTTAGGCCAAGTGGGAGATTGTTGGAATAGTGTCCTAAACCCAATCGGGTTGGACCGGATCCGACCGGGTCGGATCATTTCTACTATTTCTTTATGTTTATACATATATTAAATGGCTTTTCTGTTGTCATATATATGTTCTTTTAGAGAACCAATTATGAATTGTTATATGATAACGTCCTTAGTATTAAACTGTGATAGAGAAACCATGATATGCGATTATGGTTGATGAGATCTCTAATCACTTTAATAAGTTTGATACTTAAATGTCTCTAGGCTGATGTACTATTAAACAAGGCATTGATAGTATAAACAGACTAGCACGTATTAGATGTCTTCTGTCTTTAAGGGCGGGGATAGATCTCGTCTATCAAAGTGTAGAGACACTTGGACTGTACGTGGACGTGTATTAGAGAATGCGTACGTTAGACTGACCCACTTACACGTATAAGTGTCACACTATGTGACGGTTGTGTAATTATCCTTAAGACCGGAGTCTTCATGGCATCACGGTGTGGATTGTCATGCTTTGACACTATTGAGGTTTCCCCTAGCCACGGGCGATCATGCGGTAGTGATTGGGTATGATACTGAAGCATGCGGAGTATACATGATTGGTCGTCCGGGAATCGCGTATCCTATGATTGGGATCGAATATCCGAAATGGCCTTCTTATAAGGAATGTCTTACTCTCGTGAATCTTTGCAAAGTGGGAGTAAATGTGTTACTTCGAGAGAGCATGATATCCAGATTATAAGATACGGTCGTTGATGTTTTGACACTCGACTAACGACCGTATGGATATTATTACAGCGATAGGATTGTAAGTTACACGGTAACTGTTTCACATGAAAGGTAGTAGTCATTGCATTTTGACTCTTCCGATGATTGGGGGTCACGGTGTGTTGCTAGACGCTATCCCGTGATCGTTAGGCATGAAGGGCATTTTCGTAATTTGCACTTTGTGTCTACGGCCAACATATTCGGAAGCCTATCGGGTCACACACATAAGAACATCTAGTCGGATTAAAATGTGGTTATAGATGATAACCAAATAAGGAAAGTTTATCTCGAGACTATAAAGGTTATAGTGGTAAATTAATATGGTGGTATTTATTTATTATGAATAAATTAAATACAAGATATTAATAATATTATATTAATTAAAGAATATTCCGGAAGCCAATTAATGGCCAAAGGGGCGCCATATATTATTGTGTATAAGATACACTTGGATTGTGCAATTTAATTAATGATATTACCTATTATTAATATTAGATATTAATAAAATAAAATAATATATATATATATATTGTGAATGAATGCGTGTGTGTGTGCATTAAATGCAAATTGGATTTGCATGCATGCAAGTATGCGTTATATATATATGATATTAATAGATTTTTATATGTGTAATATATATGTGATATATACACATGTGTAAATTGATTTATGGTAATATAATAAAAGATAAATATTGTCAATATAAGATATTGACAATATCTTGAAAATATTCAATATAAGATATTGACAATATCCTAGATTTATTTAATATGAGATATTGTAATAAATGAGATAAATCAATCAATTATATTTTCCTTATTTTATTGGAGAAAGGTTTTCTTCCTTTCCACTCTATTATTGGCGCCACTTATCACTATAAATAAGAGGTGGGTGTCAAGCTCTTTTGTACATCATAATTCCAAGAGCTAATAGTTCTTGTGTAAAATAGAGAGCATCCTTTTGAGAGTTGGAGAGAGGGGAAAAAGGCCGGTCTAGCAACCGGAGTTTTCCAATAGCAATCCATGATGGGATTCCGGCGGGGTGCTCGTGTGGACTAGCGGTAGAGGCCGAACACTTGGGCGGCTCTATGCAGAACTACTCTCCTTAGACGGTCAAAGCGTCGATCTTTTAGATCAACCAAGGTAACCACCGTCTACTACTTGTTTGTTTATTGCTTAAACGAAGTCGATCTTGGGTCGATAGGAAATAAATTTTTGAATTCCGCTGCGTTCCCGCGTAGATTTCCTAACATATGGAAGAGGCGAGGCTTTTGGGAATTCAACGACTAGAGGCGGAGAGTGATTGTTTGGCGTGCGTTTCGCGTCTCCGACAGCCAAAAGAGGATCTTACGCCTCAAGGTTGTTTGATGCAGGATTGTTTGACCCTATTATCCACCTTCTCTTCAGTTTCGGCGTGTGGGCAATGTCCCGGCGCATCTTTTAGCTAGACATGCTTTGACAGTTATTTCTAGGACATCTTGGGGTTCCTCGCCCCCTGGCGACGTTTTGGCCGTTTGTTTGGCGGATATTAATTAATAAAGTGTTGTTTCCTCAAAAAAAAAAAAAATTTAAATTAAATTAAATAAATTTATTAAGGAAAGAAACAATATTATACCTAATAGAAAAGAAAAATACAACACAAAATCTTGGAAGATCGATGACAGTAAACCCTAGGGGCTACCGACACTATACTAATTATAGTTAATACAGTATTCTGAGAACCGAATATCTAAGAGCTCATAATTAAAATTCTTCCAATTCATATCATAATAGAAAGAAGAAAAAACATCAATATGGTGATACCGGCAATAAGTTTAATTAATGAAGAAGGAGATGAGAAAAAAGAGAGTTGGGGGGAATTTCTTCGATTTCTGAATAATAAAGAAGTAGTAGTAGTTGATGCGCATTCAAAAGCATCAATTGTTTTTGTCCAAGACTCCCTCAAGAACAATACTACTACCGTCATTGATTTCAAGAAGAACAAAGGTAATTACAATTAATCATTATCTGCTTTTTGAATCTTTAAACAAAATTTTAGCTACTCTACATATTTTTATGTTTTGACTCATGAATATATACCTATGTTTGAAAATTGACAAATTTTCGACCCCATGTTACAAATTCTGAAGCCGCCCTTGGTCGTGAAACTAGGCTTTTTAGGCAATACTCTTTTAGCGTTAATATTTCGGTATACGGGTTTTGTGACAATCTGTTGTGTAACTAGTATTACTCTTCTTCTACCATACATCCATACATGGGTTGAACTAGCACTAGTTTAATTTAGTGACAATTTCGGTATACGGGGTTGGTGACGATTTGTCGTGGAAACTGGCACAACTTTTTAGCCTATGTATTTTGGGATATATACGAGAGTTTTGTAATTTGTTGTGAAAATAGCACTACTCTTTTTATATACGTCCATACATGGGCAATTGTAGGAACTTCAGGATACGTGTCTGCAATATGTCAGATTATGTAACTATATAATAAACTCATGGTTGTGCATTATAACTGAATATGGTTAATACATAATATAATGGATTAATATGTAAATATACTGGTTATATTACTATATATTTGTAAATAGCTAGTTATATTACTTTGTGCCATCTTAAATTGATATTTCCTTTCCTTTTCTCACAAATTCATGAATTAATTTTTATCGCGTGAATTTTAATGAAAAATCATGTTTCGTAGGTGTTTGTACTCAATCTTGTTTCTTAATTCCTTTATTGTCCGATAAGCTCAACACATCATGCAGTATTACCGGAAAGGCCGAACCCTCAACAAGATTTTGTGAGATCTGCAACGAACCAAAACCCGCAAAAGGAATGCAAGGAGGAATGTGTGATCACTATTTCTGCATTGATTGTGCTAAAGAATACCTCATGAAAAAGGTCAACGAATCCGGGTTGCCCATTGAATGCCCCGAAAAAGAATGCAAGACGATTTTGCCCGATTATTTCAACAAGTTTATCCCACAAGAAATGCTGGATCGTTATTACGCTTCTCAACGTATGGCTAAGGCTCTTGCATCTTCTTCTTCGCGATGCCGATACGTTGTTTGTCCTTCTAATGATTGCGGTTTGCGTTTTCTTGATGATATGAAGCTTATGTTCAGACATTGCCCAAAATGCTGGAAATTAATTTGCATGAAGAAAGTGTAGAGATGAGTGGCACATGGGTAAGAACTGTGATCAGGGTAAAACCGAACATGTTTATTTGGTAGTCTGAATTAATTAACTATGATGATTAGGTTTTCTTTTGGATTATGTACATCTTGTTTGGTGATGAATATAAATAAAGATTCGGTTTCCTCCCAATAAGAACATTGTATTTTATTTGTGTTGGATGTAATATTGTCGGATGGATCAAAGATCCACCCGATTACGCAGCGGAAAGTACAAGATCTAGATCTAGTCAACCAAAATACATAAATATAATAGATCACAAAATACATAAATATAATAGATCTAAACCTACGAGATGGTTAGATTACCAACCTTTTTATGGTGCAAAACGCCAAGAACAAGGTCTATCCAATCTGAGCTAGTTGAGAGCCTAGTTGAGAAGCAAAAGTCTTCCAACGTGTGTCTCCATACACCACCAGGTGGATGGTGTTTCAAACGTATGTCTCCATGCACCACCAGTGGATGGTGTTTCAAACCGTTGGACCTTCTCGATATGCTACCTTAGAAAAACCCAATACTTCCAAGTATTTCGAAAATTGTATGTTGTTTTAAGGCTTGGAAGAACTCGAGAGTAATCATTGTTCTCCAAGGATTTAATAATTAAGAGATAATTATTAAATTAATCCTTAATTTAAAAGATAAATATAATTTATATCCCAAACAAATTAGGATAAATAAATATATTATCTAATATTCCATGATTTATCATTTAACAAATAAATAATTAAATAATTATCCAAGAAAACTAATTTCTTTCTAATTATTTAATACTCAAAAATGCGCCCCAAACCCTAGAAATGAGGGCCACACGCATTTTACACACATTGGGCCGAGTCCACGAAAAATTTCTTTTCCATATATTTAATTATCTAGTCCATCTAAACAATTAATCCACATATCAATTAAATAGTCCAATCCAACTATTTAATCATAATTGAGGTGAAACGACGAGAAAACATATGCTATGTTAGGAGCCACGTCGGGGACCATGGACCCATATTCAGTAGCTATAATAAATTAAATAAAATTATTCGTCAGACCGAACAATAATATTCAATCTATTAATTCCGGGATTACACCACCATAAACCCGAAACTGAACTCTGCCGAATATAGATAACTTATACTCAACTATGAGTTGTAAGGTGTCCACTGATATAATCATTACATACGGATAAATCCTTCATAGACTGTTCGTTTCGATTCGGGATATCTCCGTAAACCCTTTTCGAAACATCTTATCCTTATTTACCATAAACCCCCTAGTGATCAATTAGTTCATAACTAGTATAATATGAACTCTTGCCATCGATCGGTTTCTTGGATTAACAAATAAGGGAGCTGTCTGTCTACTTCCCGATGAAAGGAATAGATTTCATATCTGTGATAGCACAGACTACTCACTCATCCCAGAATAGAGCCAACGAGAAGTGTTGGACCACATACTGCGAAGTGATCTTTACTAACACATCAAACTCTACCCTAGTCTAAGCAGTTGTCTGTGATCACCACAGGATTGAGATTAATCCATATATGATCATCTTGTGATTCGATAAGACTTCTCGATCACAGAATTATATCGAGAACTCAAATCAAATCGGTCCAAACCTATATGATTATCATCATATATAAATGACCCACTAGATACTCTATTACCGAATCCGGATAAGACTATCACACCGTAAAGTGTTGCATTAATAGAAATAATCATGAGACCCGTACTCAAATTAATAAACGCTACGGACTAAGTTAATTTTAAGACATCTCAATCAACTCTTGTGTATAGCCATACACTGAGTTATGTGATTACATAAACGAGTTACTTGGGATTTTCAAGTGTCTTAATTATATACATGCATATAATAAGATGAATTATTAATTCTCATAATACTTCTCATAGCGACGTACGTACCATTTTTTAACCTTTTTTTTTTTTTTTTTTTTTTGAGGGAGTTTTTTTAACTTTTTCAACAGCGTGTATATCCTTTTTTTTTTTTTTTTTTAAAGAAATTTAATTCGTATTAGTTTGATAAGTTTTGTTTTTGTATTGTTGGTGAAATGTCCCTTATCTATACATTTCACTAGGTTTTTCCTGTTTAAAGATAAATTGAGGTAAAATTTTAAGAAAAAGAATTAGATGATAAGAGATCAGTTTGCTTCAAAAAAAAAGAAAAAGATAAGAGATCAGTTAAAACATAATAATTTTATAAAAACTGGTACGGGGACTTGTCAAAACAAATATACAAAGAGTATTAGGTCTCATTATTATTATTATTATTATTATTATTATTATTATTATTATTATTATTATTATTATTATTATATAATTGACCCGTTAATTTTATAAGTTGTTCCCGTATTTGTATATTTTGACTCGTAATTTGTATATATTTATCTTATCGATGAATAACAAGTTTAAAAAGAAAAGGAGAAAAATTATAAATAAAAAAAAAAATTGTAACCGTGGGGGTTAAGAAACGATGGGGGCTTAAGAGCTTTAAACCCTAATTACAGCTCTCTTCTCTCTATATAATTACAACTCTCTTCTCCCGACAAAATTACACCTCTGTGTTTTTCTCAGGATGGTGTTAACTTATAATTTGATTTTTGGTTGTTAACTTATAATTAGATTTTTCTTGTACGTACTATGGAAATCGACGACAAGAAAGAAGATGACAGTTCGGAATTTCTTCAGTTTTTGATTTCTAAACGTGATCCGCAGTCAAACGCTTCTCTCCACAACACCGTCGTTGATGATATCAAGAAGAAAGGTAACGAAAAAAGCGTTAATTACTTGATGTATTACTACTTTCTGTTTATTTACTTGATTTATACTTTCTGCTACCTTAAAAATTCTTTCATAATGATTTTCTTTTGAATTGTATAACAAGAACAAAGGTATTAAAAAAAAAGTTATTTACTTGATTTGATACTTTCTGGGATCTTAAATTGTTTCATTAATTATGATTGGTAATTTCTGCGATCTTAAATTTTATTTTTTTGGGGGGGATATAAGTGGTAATGTTATTTTGTGAAATATTGTGATAATAGTATTTCTCACTAGTGTGTTATGAATGGTTGTGATAATATATTTATTGGGAAAACATATACTACTAAGATTAATGTTAGTGTCACAACAACTTCAGCATCATGAATGACAAAACTTTGGGAGAACACTAATAATGTGGCTGTGAGAATTCTTCCCTGAATAATAGGTATTTAATCACCGTAAAATACGAAGAAAACACATCACTTTTATTATTCATTAAGCAACTTTTAAAATTTTACATTTAATTATTGCTTTAATGTCATTCAAAGGGTATATTAGATTTTATCGTCTAAATCTTATTGCAATCATCAATTTTCTTAATGTGTCAAAACTTCCAAATTCACTATTATTATGGGGACGGAGGCAAACAGATGTCACACAAAGGTCCCACGTTGTGCGATAATCGTTTTGACACAACTATATATTAGTGTGGCAATTAATAGCATACCCTTATGAATTCTTGATTAATAATATTTCCCACTTGATTTTTTATGAAAACTTATGTTTTGCAGGTGTTTATACTCCATCATGTTACTTAACTCCTTTTCATTCTAACAAGATCAACTCATCATGTTATATTATTACCGAAAAAGGCGAACCCTCAACAAGATTTTGTGAAATGTGCAACGAACCAAAACCCACAAGAGGAATGAAACAACCAGGAAAGTGTAATCACTATTTCTGCATTGATTGTGTAAAACAATACCTCATTGAAAATCTCAAAGAATCTAGGTTGCCCGTGGAGTGCCCCATCAAAGAATCCGGGTTGTCTGAGGATTGCCCCGAAAAAGAATGTAAGAACATGTGGCATGAGTATTTCAACAAGTATATCCCACAAGAAATGCTGGAACGTTATTACGTTTCTCAAAATAAGGCTAAGGCTCTTGCATCTACACGGTATGTCGTTTGTCCTTATGATGATTGCGGATTGCGTTTTCTTGATGATATGACGAATTCCATGACCAATGTTTGCCCAAAATGTTGTGAAGTATTTTGTGGGATATGCAGAGATAAGTGGCATATGGGGTCCTGCGATCGGTATGGGCGGCGCCGTCTAAACAAGACAAAAAGAGGTAGGAGTAAATGTGATGATCTCATGGAACATTTAGGGTTTAAGGCTTATGGCTATGGGTTTTAGGTTTTGGGTTTTGGGTTTTGGATGTTTTGGTCTCTTTTTTTGGTTTATGGTATGTTTTGTGGTAGTAATTATATAGCCTTTTGGATGCAGGGAACCATTTTATTGAATTTTTTATTTTTTTTTATTTTTTTTTGTCTTTCTTGATTAAGGTTTAGTAAGAACATTTTGTTTTATTTAAACATGGCTTTTCATTTGAATCTCTCTTGTTCTAGTGGGGAATTATGACTTAGATTCGTGTACTATGAAAGTTGCATATTGTGTTATAATAAAATTCAGTCGAACTCCATTAACGGTAATTATTAATTAAAAATGATCAAGGTCTACATATATTAAATGTTTGTATAAAGTTTGAGCTATGTAAATATTATGTTGTAGACGTTCCATTTCCATTGTTAATGGTTTACCGCTTGGAAATGTAAGTGTCACAGCCATTTTAACACAAGTCGGGGTCGATGAGACTTGATATAGTGGTCAAAATTGATGCCGCAAGACTAATATTGAGTATGAGTTATATATATAATTATGATTTCGGCTTTGCCAAGAAAAAAAATAAAACCTATTAGAGCAATCTTAAAACAACTCACTTAAATTACAAAGCTTAAGAGCTTTCCAACTTTTTAACCGTTTTAAAACTATGTAAAAAAGATGTTTGATGAAAGTCCTCAACAAACTTTGAATTACTAATTGTTGTTCCAACACACCTTATGTAAATGTTGTTGTTAGTGTTAGTGGGCCAAAAGCCCACATAATTGCTATATTGTGGAATTGATCCTGCATCGACAAGTTGAATGAGTTGGGATCCTCTGCCGTGATGTTCTCTGCCGTGCCGTGCTGTGCTGTGAGCTCGAAACAGCGTCGTTTCGAGCCCCAGCGACGCCGTTTCGAGTGTTTTTTTTTTAAGGTCGGAACAAAACGGTGTCGATTCGACACAAAACGACGCCGTTTTGTGTCACAGCAGCTGCTGCTGTGGTCGATTTACAGCAGAGGATCAAGGTCCCAAGTTGAATAGGAGTAGGCGACCGAATGTTATATTTAATAGGTTCAGTCTATTATGCTTAAGATGTATCAATGTAACATTGACATGTATCAATTTGTATTTAATTAAATTAAACTCTCAATTGTCTAAAGCTAATTTCGCTATCGTTTCTAGGCTTAACGAGAGTTGTATATTTTGTATTTACACTCTGTAGTAATATTTTCTCTTTCGTCCGTAGACTGGTCGGCATATTGCCGGAAACCGCGTAAATTTGGTTTTTTGTCTTTTTCCCTCCGTTTGTTATTTTGTGTTACCGTTGTTAAGGCCTGTCGCCCGTTGTTAAGGTATGTCGCTCGGTTTGTTTTTCCTGGCATATATTCATTTTTGTAATGGAGAATTAGGGATAATCATAGTTTTTGGAATATTTTTTGAGTAACATGATCAAAATCCGACGCGCTAGGAAATTGGGAGCTACTCCAGTTTTTCTTTTCCCTCCGATTTTCAAACGCTTATATCTCTTAATCTAGATCTTTAAACGTGATGAAAATTTCACTTTCTATTTTATTTTTTTATGCTCTTCATTTTGAGACTTGGTTCGATATAATTACAACGTTTTTCGTGAGATTTATTGTGGAAATTCCCTCAGTGAATCTCCCTAGTGAATTTCGAATAATAGCGAATTTCGACAACGGATTTTGTCAAATCACGTCGTAATATGTTGAATGTGGTCTCAAAATAAAGAGCATGAAAAAATTGGTGAAAGAATTTTTTAAATTTAAAGTTTTATAGTGAAAGATATGAGTGTTTAAAAAAGATAGATAAGAGAGAAATTGAGTTGTATTATTTATTTATATAAAACAGGTGCCTTTTTTTGGAAAAATAATTTTGTCCGTTATGCAAAAGTTTTGAAAAGTTGTCCTATTTTCTAATTGATGAAATGTTTTTGTTTTTCTCACTATTTTTCCTTTTTGTAACTAAATATGATAGACTTTAAATTATAATGAAATATATAATTGACATTTTTATCCAATAAAAAATTACACTATCCTATTTACATATATTACCCTCAAATTGTTTTTTTTAACGATAAACCCAAAAAATTATGGTAGTAT
Organism: Gentiana dahurica var. dahurica; assembly: GCA_024500145.1. NCBI lineage: Eukaryota > Viridiplantae > Streptophyta > Magnoliopsida > Gentianales > Gentianaceae > Gentiana > Gentiana dahurica. Next base: position 22,178,425 of record CM044905.1, read on the forward strand.
GTTACGTATGATGTTGATGGCCAAAGGATCTGGGAAATTCTTAGGTGATGATTCCCTACGGTGATGACCCCGCTAGATTTGCGTCATGTGTGCGTTTTTTTTGTCCTCTTATACACATGGCGTAAATCTAACGGGGTCTTCACCGTAAAGAGTCCTCACCTAAAAATTTCCCAAATGATCTTTTCCCACCCACATAACAATGATTACCTTAATCCTTGATTTCAGCAAAACACGTATCATTTTCCTTATCTCATTTATCTTTTTTCTTTTCTTTTCTTCTAAATCCTATTTTATAAGATTAATTGTCGAAATCCCAATTTTGATTGGCACTCCAGATCAAGGTACAAAGTGATAAGAAGTGAATAGATGGAATTCGAACTGGCGACCTGATGGTAGATTACCAAGCACTTTACCATCCAAGGTATAACATCAATGATAAGAAGTGAATAGTTTGTCAATAAATTAAATATGTTTGAATTCAATTCTTGATAAAGTTGTTGTTACTTGTTAGTAAGATAAAATGATTATGATTTGATTATATTTAAATTCTAATCTTTATTTCTTACTTCTCTATAAATGGTATTACTTTGAAAAACCTTTTTTTTTTTTTTTTGTTGGAAAAATACTTTCAATAACTAATGCAACGCAATCCTTTCAATTCTTTACTAGAAACTTTTATGACTCGTTTAAATTGATGGAATATAATGTAATTCAATGCCTTTTTTTTTGTCATTCCATTTCATTAATTTGACATGTTTGGAGATGTAATAATGGAATTTATTTGATTCTAATGGAAAAAAAATAAATGATTTTTATTCCATTAAAGACCATGGAATGACTGGAATTGAGTACAAATAATTTTATCTCATTGCCTGCCCGACGCAGCAATAAAATTATATAATTTCATTAAATTGCATTCCATCAGATTCATTCAATTCCGTTATATACTGTCAATCTTAAAGAACCATTAATCTTTTTTAATGGCAGGTGTAAAACTTCAAAAAAGAATTAAAAACAAAAGTACTAGTCTATAACCATGCTCTAAACATATTGTTATTTCAAAACAAAAATCTAGTAACAGAAATTGAAGCCATGACAAAAAGAAAGACGTCGGTAGAGCATGGAGCTGTAAATGGATTTTGAAACTGCAAACAAATGGGACATTAAAATAAAAAAATAAAAAAAAAACCATGCAAATTGGGATATGAATATCTTATCCTTTTTTTGTGTACTGTTGAGAAAGCTGTTTCCCATCAAGTAGTAAACCTAAATATAATTGCAACTTGCCTATGTTGTACTGCTTTGTATGTGACCCCCCTTTCTTCCCCTCAAATTATTTTGATTCCCCCACCCACCCATCTCAACATCTCCATGGGATGTTCTTAGGTGATGTCTCCACACAGCGTGGAGGCATATATGGCATCACAGAGACCATCTGTCTTTAAACTAGATTAAAACTATATGTGGTCTATATCATTACACCCGTCACTTCGGTAAATATGGAGATACTAGGCAAAAATTTTCCCGTCACCACTCCTAACTATTCCTCCTTTTCAATTATTGCCTCCCAAGAAATTATAGAATTGTATAATGATTTATTATTATCTACTTGGTGCAAAAAGGCTCACATGGGCCTTACACCGAGACGCTACAGTATGATAAGTAGGTTAATCACGGCACTGACAGATCTATGTTGTTGAAGGTGGGGTTACGTGACCCCATTCAGATTCAAGAATTTTTTTTAGTATTAAAACAATATAGTTGTGACGTTAAAAATTACAGTTTTAGGTTCCGGTAATTTCACTGAATTTTTTTTTAGATTAAAAAAAAATTGTTTCAGACTCTATTGACACGATCAGAACAAATTTTTGGATCCGCCCTTGTTTCACGGTGACTCAGTGGTCGACCCCTTAGATTGAAGGATCATGATCTTGTGTCCACCACCCTGCAGCTGTCAAAATTTGATAATGCATTCTTTTAATGTAATCTGTGATCAAAACCAATCGATCAAGAAAGATTGACATTTGTCCGATCAAATTAATGAATGGTGTTGATTAGTTGCACGATTAAGAGGCTCGAATGAGATTAGCTATATCATGAAAACAAAGATCCAACAACATATAAAATAAAAAAAACATTTCAAAACATTATTTATTGTATAAATTGACATCAACGTGTAAAGATTTGCTATATATACTACCAATAATATAGATTAACGTGTTTTTTTTTTACCGGATTTGTGATTCAATTTCCCATTCAAAGTAAATGAAATACCAACATGTTGTCACCTGAGAAAAAATCATTAACCACTCGTCAGTATCAACAAGTAATTTTAAACTTTGAAATACGTCCGTGTAAGCATATGTGTGTATATAGCTTTTTATATAAAAGTGTGTGAATGTGTATATCTATATATAGGGAAATTGTACACTCACATACATATAAATATAATGACAACTTCTACGTATATATATATATATATATATATATATCTGTTACAACTTTGGACAGTATGATTATGAACTCGACACGAGAACGCTAACCAATGTACATATATACAAGACACAAACAATATCCGTTTGTCACTGTATATATTTATACATACAATACACAAACATACACACACGATATCCGAACCTTTATGATATGAGTGTATGAAGGTGTGTGTATGTGTGTGTTTATATATATATATATGTATACATGACACAAACAGACACACGCATTTGCACACGTACACGTGCATATCCGTTCGTGACAGTATACATATACATAAGATTGGAAATTAGTGTAGTCATTCATTATCCAAGTTACGGTGATGTTTTGTTTGTTTGGATCTTAGTGTGATTTTGTTGAATTTCCGGTTGTTAGATGTTTAAGGTACGGCGGTTGTTAGATGTTTAAGTTATGTGTCATTTAGTTGCGTTGTTTGTTAGTAAACCACGGGAGGAGTGATGGAGATGCCGGACGATTCCGGCGAAACAGCACTGAAATACCTAATCTACAGGATGCCTCACTTCCGGCTGAGGCTTTACCAAGCTGCTGAGTGGAAAGATGAACAAGAGAACCTACAAATCCTCTACGAGCTGTCCTATAGGACATCATTTCTTGCAGGCATGAGGAAGGCCATAACTGGTGAGAATGAAGGAGTGGAATCGAAAACAACCTAGACCTACAAGAACCTCGCTTTCGGGTGGAGGCTTTCAACGTAAGGTAGAACGGAATTCGTCGATGTTATTGTCGTTGTTCGTTCTTATTTGCGTTATGTGTTATGTGTTATTCATCATTTCGTCGCCGTTGTATTTGGTTAGGTTACATTGTCAATACTATTAGGCATATGCATATATTAAGCCATTAAATTACAAAAATCACACTAAGGCAATTATATACATATATACTAAAGATATTAAATGATAAAATGGCTAAAGGCAATCCGAGAATTAAATATGATACAAGGCTATTAAATATCATATTTGCACATAATAATGCATATGCAGATCATCTGGTTATGTTACATTGTCAGTAATATTAGGCATATGCATATACTAAGCCATTAGATTAGAAAAATCATACTTAGGCAATTATATACATATACTAAAGATCTGAAATGATAAAAAGTCTAAACGCAATTAATATATTAAATATTATACTAAAGTCTCTAAAGGTCACATAATGAGTATATAATGTATTATAATTATGAAATCATGTGAAAATTCATAGTTTACTTTCATAATCATTTTCACATAATTAGTATATATTATACTTAATATATTACATACTATTTATGTGAAAATAATTATCAAATCATAGTAAACATTATATGATCACAAAAAAGTTGTTTTTCTCAACCAAAAATTAAAATAATTAAAAAATTAAAAAAATTAAAAATTTTGGCGTTAAACCTGTCTTTACGTCATTATTATTGGCGTAAATAAAAATTACGATAATAATAATGGCGTAAAGAATATTTAGCGCCAATAATAATGGCGTAAAAACATGTTTAACGCCAATATTAATGGCGTAAAAACTTCAATAATAATGGCGTAAAAACTAGTTTAACGCCAATACCTAGTTCATCGTCTTCATCATTCTGTTCATCACAATTTACACACCAATTTACACAAACTTCATCATTCAACACAATATCCCTATATCTTAATACTAAACGCCAATAACAAACAATCATACAGACATAGGTGCTAATTAAACAATTTCATCGTCTTCATCATTTTCTTCATTAAATTCAAAACACTATACACATTACATTATATGAAGTTATTGTAAAAAGACAAAATACTTACCCATGCCGAACTTCCTTGATGGAGCAGCCTCTTTGTTTGATGATATCAAACTTGAAGATTACACACAGTCTTTTGGAGATTTTGTTTATGGTTTTTGGTTGAGCTAAGACTTGTTTTGTGGTAAGCAATTCACAAATAAATAAATTTGAAATAGAGGAGAATTGCCAAATACCTAAATATTGGCACCAACGATGTATTTTTTACGCCAATATTATTGTCGTTAAATATTTAACGCTGATAATAATGGCGTTAAACGTACCTCGTTACTCCAATAATCTTCAGTTGTGTTATTGGTTGGTTTTACGACAATAATATTGTCGTTATGGGTGTATTTACGACAATAGTATTGTCGTAAAACCTAAATACGAATGTGGTCGGTTTTGCCACTTTAATTCCAGTGGGGGACCAAGCCTGATTTTCCAAAATCCCCCCTTTCTTCCCCTCAAATTATTTTGATCCCCCCACCCACGACCCTTCTCAACATCTCCATGGGATGTTCTTAGGTGGTGTCTCCACACAGCGTGGAGGCATATATGGCATCACAGAGACCATCTGTCTTTAAACTAGATTAAAACTGTATGTGGTCTATATCATTTCACCCGTCATTTCGGTAAATATGGAGATACTTGGCAAAAATTTTCCCGTCCCCACTCCTAACTATTCCTCCTTTTCAATTATTGCCTCCCAAGAAATTATAGAATTGTATAATGATTTATTATTATCTACTTGGTGCAAAAAGGCTCACATGGGCCTTACACCGAGACGCTACATTATAATAAGTAGGTTAATCACGGCACTGGCTGATCTATGTTGTTGAAGGTGGGGTTACGTGACCCCATTCAAATTCAAGAATTTTTTTTAGTATTAAAACAATATAGTTGTGACGTTATAAATTACAGTTTTAGGTTCCGGTAATTTCACTGAATTTTTTTTAGATTAAAAAAAAAATTGTTTCAGACTCCATTGACACGATTAGAACAAATTTTTGGATCCGCCCTTGTTTCACTGTGACTCAGTGGTCGACCCCTTAGATTGAAGGATCATGATCTTGTGTCCACCACCCTGCAGCTGTCAAAATTTGATAATGCATTCTTTTAATGTAATCTGTGATCAAAACCAACCGATCAAGAAAGATTGACATTTGTCCGATCAAATTAATGAATGGTGTTGATTAGTTGACGATTAAGAGGCTCGAATGAGATTAGCTAAATTGCAATAATACGCGAGACTAGAATAAATGACCTAAGCATCCTTTTATAAGGAAATTAAAATTGAATCTTTCAAATGAAACAAAATATTGCAGCTTGATAATTATAGTTCATGGTTTGTCGGACCTCAATAGCCTAAGATGGATACATGCTTAAAATAGATTGTAAGTTACGATGACAATTTTTCCTTAACTGAAATTAATAGTCATTCCATTTAATCTTTTCCAATCGGGGTCATATCAGTGTTCTTAAGCGCTCTGTGATCAAGATTTATGACTTTTCTTTAATAATTTTCTTTGTCTATTCAACATGATTAGATTGCTTATCGGGAATTACATAAAACATCTAGCCGATTAAAATTGGTTAAGCTTTATAAGCAAATTTCAGGAAAGTTTATTCGATACAATAGGGTTATAGAAAT